>ML806492.1:188553-213301 GCA_009831015.1 Picea engelmannii | reverse complement strand
TTTAATTCTACTTTTACAACAACAAACCTAAGATTCATGATGTTTGTGTTATCTTTCTTTTCTACTTTCGTTAATACTTCTTAAGAATGTGCATAGAGAACGACATCATTATTGTGAAATGGAATGAATTTTGAATTGGATGAGTCTTATGAAATAAAAAATAAGAGAGAAAAATAATGTTTGAGATCATAGAAACAACACACATAAATCACATGAGATTTATCTTGGAAAACCCTTATGGGAAAAACCAACCAAAAATAGATCTATTATTTCCCTTGGCCAAACCCGACCAAGCCAACCAATATCCTGGCCCTAGCCAAGTGGGATTTCATTTCTCAACTCTTGACACATTACAATGGAGTATCGCTAGCCTTTTATAGGCTTTCATTACATGTAATCCGTGGGCTCAATACCATGGGTCACCAATACCATGTGCCCAAAACCACCACTATTGACCTAAAAACTTTGACTCTTTGACTGAATCAAGTTCATCCTAACATTCCCCCCTTTAAAATTTACTTGGGGTTTCCCATGATCAAATCCAACCAAACCTCCCTCAAAGTCAGGGTATCTAGGAATCTTGCATGCTCCCCCTATCACCTAGGTATATGTCTAGATTTTACCAATTCAATTTCAAGACATGGGTATGCATGCCGAACCAAGTCTTATAGTCGTATGCACATTTACATTCAACACATTTTTTGTTGTTGTTGTTACTATCCCAACACTTATGCCACCATCCTCTTGCCTTACCATTCCTCTGGCTCTTGATGCTCGCTTCTTGGTATATATTCAACCAGAAAATAGATCCAACCACACTTGACATATCCATCCATCATATCTAAGCATCCAAGCCATATATCCTTCACACACTCTAACCCAAATTGGTCAAGTGATCTTTCACCGCTCACCTTCAGGACCTCTACATGCACATGCACCCAACCCCCATGGCTTCACTATCCACACACAACTCATCCCCTTGGTATTTAAAGCATAGATCTATACTTCAAAAACCATGTCTTTTTTTTCATGATCGTAAACCATAGCTCTAATACCAGTTGTTAGGAAATAAAAATACGAGATAAAAATAATATTTCAAATCATAGCAACAACACATAAATTATTGGAATACTAAGAGCGGGGGTGAATCAATATTAGCACAATTAGTACTTTTAATCACAATATAAAACCTCCAATAATGTTCAATAGTTTCTTATTAGCATTCAACATATCATCAACACCATAATTCAATCATAAACATCACATAAACACAACACACCATAATTTTACGTGGAAACCCAATGCGGGAAAAAACCATAGAATGCTTTTCTTTTTATCAAACAGTAAATTCATTGGAAGCACCAACTTCCTATTTCTCCAGCTACGGCTAGATGGAGACTCCAACCCCCTATTTATAGGCTGCAACATGAAGGAATCTCCAACTCCCTAATTTACTGGCTCCAACTGGAAGGAGGCTACAACCCCCTTTCCTTTCCCCATCCAACCGCCCTGAAATATAAATGTAGACCAATCTGTCACTACCTCTATCACTATAACTAATAACCTATTGTTGTTGTTGTTGTTTCTGATACTTATGTTGCTGCTACTGATTTCAATATCTCATCAAGACAACAACTACACATACCTCATACCAAGATCCACAAGAGATTTCTCCAAATCAAATGTTTATGAATCACTAAGACATATTTGAAAATGTGTTGAACCTGGACATAATAGATCTAGATGGAAAATACCACACACATTTGCAGAGAGAAATTGAGAAAAAAAAAGAAAGAGAGAAAGAATGGAAGAATTCTCCGTAACCGTAATAAATAATGAATAATTTACACATGATATACTCTATATAACTCAACCAATGCCCACTGGAGGTGAATCCAATGCACCATAGTGGTGGTGTAGAGTGATCTGGACACACACCAGTAGTTACGGGAGTGAACTTCCACCTAGTCTGGTCTCTTGGGCAGTTACGAAAGTGAACTGCCACCTAGCTTATTTAACTAATCTACCAGTCTTCAATTAACTGACTGAAACATAGTGAAGTGAGGAGTAGATCAGGAAATGATGGGTAATGCACTAGTCTGGTAATGATCCCAAGGACAATGCACATTAGATGGTGATGATCCCAATGTTGCATGGTGACAAAACCAATGCAACATCTAGACTCCACTCAACTAGTCAAACTGAAGTGAAAACTGAAGAGAATATTATCCTAGAGGAATATTCTCCCTAAACTTTAGGAGTCTGGATAAAAACTAATAAACATAGGAAAAACCTTAGGAAAAAGAAATACTAGGTGTGTGTGAATTAACTCCAACACCCCCCTTGAACATCACTATCGTGAAAATAAAGAATGGGTCTTAACAACGAGGCCATGTTAGGTACCCAAATACAAAAGATACATTGAAATAAAGTGAGGAAAGAGGGAAAACCTCATGGGAAACCCCCCCCTCAAGGTATAATATATGTAAAAAAAAAGAACTAATAGTTGCTAGTAAACGGTGTCCTTCACTCCAAGACGACTTCATAGAGAATGTAACTTCTTCTCAGTGAAGGTCTTGGTGAGGATGTCTTCCATCTGTTTTGTTGAAGGACATAATTGTGGTTTGATGATCCCCTCATGTACTAAGTCACAGATGTAATGCATGTGGATATCGATGTGCTTCGTCCGCTACCTATGAAATTAATCTTTGTAGAACTTCAAAGTGCTCTGGTTGTCACACCAGATGATGATCGATCGATGAAACTGAATGCCCAACTCAGTGAGAAAATGTTGTAGCCACATAGCCTGAATGGTTATGTTAACTACCCCTATGTACTCTGCCTCGGCTGAAGATAGAGAAATAACAACCTTCTTCTTGCTCGACCAATAGATAGGACCGAAACCAAGATTGAGTGAGTAACCAGATGTGGACTTGCGATCAGTGCTATCACCAACCCAATCATAATCAATAAAACTGATGAGATCTAATGGAGAGTCTTCTGCATAATGAATCCCAAAGGTAATGGTGCCCTGTACGTATCGAAGAATAAGCTTTGCAACCTTTCAATGTAGCTCATGCGACTCCTGCATGAACCTAGAAAATGCACCAACTGCATAGGAGAGGTCTAGTTTGGAGTGTGTGAGATACAACAAGATCCCCACTAGTTGTCTGTACAGTGTATTGTGAACCAGTGGAGTGTCCCCATCATCCTCAAGTGTGACTCCTGATAGGAAAGGAGTCAGAGAAGACTTGTAGTTTGTCATGTGAAATCTCTCAAGGAGATCTCATGCATACTTGGCCTGAGACAATTTGATGCCTGATGCATCCTGACTAATCTCGAGTCCAAGGAAGAAGTGTAGCGAACCCATGTCCATAATAAAGAACCTGTCATGTAGAATCCTCTTGACTACAACAATCGCTGAAGTCGAGCAACCGATGATCAACAAATCATCAACATACAGAACTAAGAGTGAAAGTGAATCAGTCGTCCTGGGCATGTAGAAATTCGGGTCTGATTTACAACGTACAAAGTTTCGGGACAACAGGTTGGATTCCATCTTGGCATACCATTCCCTTAAAACCTACTTGGGGTCATAATAAAATTTCTTCACTTGACAGACCAAATATGAATCCTGCAATTGTGTAGGGTCATGGCCCTAGGTCACATTGAAGAAGGAGCAGGTAAACAGGAGCTAGCCCTTGAGCCCTAGAGAACCAAATGTGTGGCGGCCATCAGCATAGACAGGTGGCACCCTTATGGTTTTGACATGTGGCACTCTTTTCAAGCATTCTCAGACATGCCTCTAGCCTGTTTTTGAGTGACACTTGTCACCTTCTCCTTCCTAACACATCATCATGGTGACATCATGCCGCCAAGTCAGATCATCCTCCGGGAGGTGTTATTTTCAACGTAAAAAAGTAGTGTCGCCCCCCAGGGCACAGTTTGGCGGATTCTAAATTTGGCGTCTGGTTAAGCTTGGTAGTGGCGCTAAATCTAGCAGGTGCGTCCAGATCTCATATCGGGACCAGATCTATGGCCATAGTTCATTGTGAGGATGTAACATGCTTAGGCGATAATTTTCTTGAGCGGTCCCACAATTGAAACCATGGTGAGGCGAAAGTGCTACATGGTGAAAGGTGGTGGATTGCGGGCCCAAAAGAGGTCTGAACCCAAACCAATTTTGAGCAGCCCCACAATCACATGTTTATATGGCATCTTATCCTAGAGTAGCATGTGGCCTCCCCCTAAGGTTTAAGTCTCGTTGAGTCCCCAAGGAAAAGTAGTTAATGGAAGGCAAGTCAGGTGGTTGAATCCTCGACTCAATCAGTAATTAGAGGTATGGAGGAGCCAGTCGTGGAAAACAGAGATGTCAGCCCGAGGTACCCCTGTGGATGAATTTTTCTGCAGTTCCATTTCGATCTGAGCTCGCTTCGAATAGAGGGATGCACACTCAGTCTGATAGAAGAAAGCACAGACGAAAGGATTTGAATGTAGTAGCCAGATCACACTCCTGGTAGTGGTGGACTGGTTTGAGTATGAATAGGTAGTTTTGATATTTTGTTAAGGTCGTCAACTGGTTGAGGAGAGATCCCTATTTTGTAATGTTTTGATGTCAGAACTATTCTCTAGTTATGTACCAAATTTGAGGCTTTCATGTTAATAGAAGTCAGATTCTTTTCATCTCTCTGTAAAAACTGTGCTAAAACACTCGGGCATGGAGGATCCAATCAAGGGTTGTTATGTTGTTGTAATGTAGGTTTGATTACAATGGTATCGTGACCAGTTTTATTCAGCTCTCTTGTTATCTTTTTCCCTCTTACACTGAATGGCTCGGGCATGGAGGATCCAGTCGAGTTGTTGTATATGCATTGTGATGTAGGTTTGGTCATTTTGATGTTGTGACTGTGTTGTTTGTACGTATTTCAGTGTCTGAAGCTTGAGCTCAAGAGTGATCTTGAGTCTAAGTTTTTCTTCTCCAAGCTACTTGAAAGCCTGATGCTCATAGCAGTATTGTTCACCTTTCTCACTAAGTCTCCCCTCTAATCACACTTAAACTCAATTCACTTACTGAAGTTAATGTGGCCCTCACTTCCCTGTTTATTTCTTGTACAGTTCCGTGTTGAACATCATTCATATATTGAGTTTTGTCCATTGACCTCCGCTCATATAAAACCAACATCCACCAAAAACTTTGATGGGTACTGGGCTTATCCTCCCACAATCTGAGGGTGACTCTCAGTGCTAACACTAGTATCAACAATTGGTGACCCATGGTGCTAACTATCAGTTGATCGCTAGAAAATTATACAAATTTGGGGTAGATGGCATTCTGCATAGATGTGTCTTAGAGCATGAACGAGATAGAATCTTGTATGAAGCACATGAGGGTATTGTAGAAGGACACAATGTCGTTAAGGCCAAAACATTAAAGTTATTACACACAGGGATTTGGTGGCCCTCACTTTTCGTATATTCCAATGAGTATTGTAAGAGATGCGACGTATGTCAATGCATTGGGAAGACTTGTCACAAACATTAACTACCTTTGTTTCCCATTATAGAATTAGATCCATTTGATAAGTGGGTTTTTTATTTTTTGGGCCCCATCAATCCTCCAATGCGTAGGATGGGTGTGTGCTATATCATTACAACCATACAATATTTGACTATTTGGGTAAAAGTCACGCAAGTCAAGGATTGTACTGCAAATATGGTGGTGTGGTTCATATTCAAGAATTTGATTACTAGGTTTGGTTGCCCAAAGGTGTTGATGAGCGATCAAGGCTCACACTTTATGAATGAGATCATATGGGGACTTACTCAAGAGTTCATTATCCACCACCAAAAGAGAACCCCTATCATTCGCAAGCTAATGGTATGGTTGAATCTTTCAATAAGATTTTAGAGCATACTTTAACTAATGTTTGTAATGTGAAGTGTGAAAATTGAGATCAATGGATCCCCATATTTCTATGGGTATATCGAACCACTTGTAAATGAATGATGAATCATGCCCCCTTCAGGTTAGTTTACAACAAAGAGGAAATCATACCGCTCAAATTTATTGTTCCCAGCCTACACATTACTATAGCTACCAACACGAATGATGAGCAATCACTTAAACAAATATTAGATGAACTCATGGAGCTAGAAGAGGATCATCTAGTGGCAGGATTCAATGAGGTGGTTGCGAAGAAGAGATAGAAGGCATGGAAGGATCGTAACATCCACCACAAATTTATATAGCCAGACTCTCTGATATTGTTATATGATAGAAAATATTTACAACATCTCTATAAGTTGTGTATGTATTTGGGACCCTTTCTCCTAGTCTACATCAGTGAATTCAACACAACCAAGCTGGCCATGTTGCGAGGACAACCTATAAAGGGACTTATCAATGGAAGACGGTTGAAGGTGTACTATGGCATGCAAGGGTCACCTATCATTTAGTAGAATTTATCTAATCTAGAGTTAACATAGGGTAGACATAAAATAGGGTGTACAATAACTAGGAAGGTACATAGCCGACACAATTGAAATTTTTTGCAGCACAAGACATGATCCAATCACATGAACAAATTGGATAAAATGACATCTTTGCAAATTCCCAAGATTTCCAATTTTGGGTGAATTTTTGTCTTGCATACAATGTACCAACTCTGACAAGGGACTCACACTAGACTGGGTCGAGCTACCTGGTGCTACACCACATTGAAAGGTCAACTAATATAGTTCATCTAGATCACACAGATCCTAGGTACGTAATAAATTATTATGCTACATTCCAAAAGGCACATCGGTTGTACAAAAGATCAAAACTATTATCTTCTAGCTTTTGGGAATCAATCACGGTATTGTAGTTTTTCTCTGGTCATCCACATTGGTCAACCCTTTTTCCAATATTTTCCTGCATGTTTTTTTATCACCCTCTCTATAAATACACATCCCCACTGCCAAATCCATCGGACAGGTCCTACATGCCCCATTATCTCACGTCCCCTTCAATTGTTGAATAATAAGTCCCCATCATGTTTTCAACAAAAAATCCAGTCTCCACTTACATTCTAGTCTTCTAGCCAAGTTTCCCTTCCATGGCCAGTTTCAACAGACCATCAGGGTGTGTAATTCTTAGTCCATGCAGGTAGCCAAATATCCAACAATATAGTTCTCGTAGAGGTTGAAAATTCAAAAAAAATGTTGGGAAAGGGTACCAGCCTCCTATTTACCAACAAGATACAACCTACCACCACACGGTTCCCTGAACTATGATTCGAAGCTGCAACATTATTCCAACTCTTTCAGCTGGGAGGTGGTGTGCCTATCGCCATGGATAATCACCTTTGTTGAAGTGGGTAGCCCAATTTTTTGGGGTACCCTCTCCAAGGTATTCAAAAATCCACTTCTTCTGTCTTTTGTATTTATCTCAACAAGACAGGAGGATGATGATCATCTCCACCGATGGATCATTTCCTTGGGATCTGCTTCTCGTAGGTCACCGAGTAATTGGGCCAAGTTATAGTTGTAGAGATTAGTTTAGTTAGAGGGTAGTTTTATAGATGGTATTCTTCAAAAATATATCTCACTCACCACTCTAGAAACTATTTAAGACAATGAGATCAATAGTCTAGACAAATGAATCCCAAAGCCATCGCTTACCTTGAGGATTTCTTGACTCGTTCCAAGACTTGTGTCTAGCTGCAAGTAAATCCATGACATATGATTTTCTCTTACTCAATCCTAGCTACAACCATAGATTGGTTTTATGCTTTGGTAATACAATGTTGATTATTTTATCTTAATCAATTCCATCATCAGTCACTCCATGAGGCCATTGGCTCGAGGATGAGCTAAGTATAATGTCGAGGGCATGTTGGCACCCAAAGTTTTGGGAAAATGATTGTGTGCATGCACAAAAATAATTATGTGCTCACACCAACAACTGCACAATGGATGACATAAGGCACATGTGTCAGTTCAAGTTCTACCATACACACCAGTCTGAGTTCCATTATGCAAGAAAAAAATCAAGAAGATACTCCATGCATGCCAAAATCAAGAAAACGTTTTTCATGAAATCTTCCTGAATGATTAACTCGGGCAACATGAGAGATCATGGAGTAGTTAAGGGATGAGATGGAAAGTTAGTTAATATTTCCATGACTCCAAAGAGTCTATGTGGACTACATGTGGGTGGTATAAGTGTGTGGGACTGGAAGTCGGCAGAGCGAGTTGAGCAGAGTTGAAAGTGACAAAGTTCCAGAGAAAAGAAGAAAACAAAAAGGGAGCAACGATGACACAAAGAGGTTTTTGTTGTTTTTGTGTTCTATTATTTTTCATTCAGTAGGTTCACTCTAAGTTCTCTTGGTTAAGAGATGAGTCTCGCTATGTTTTCTAAGAGTCTAGTTGTGAGTCTGGTTTTGTATGTAGCTATAACAAGTTTTGTATGAAATATGTAATAGTGTTAGCTAAGTAGTACATGCAGAGTTTGAGAGAAAGCACATGGAGCCTTGTAATGAACTACTAAAATATTGTATTATAGCACAAGGCATTGTTTATGATGAATTATGAGCCTCTTGGTCCATGTATGTGATTTGTTTGATGGGTATAATAAAAGATGCAATGGTTCCTATCATTTACTGTGTCAATTATTTGTCCATTGAATGTATATGTTAATGACACATGATGTTGATATTTTAAGTATATTTCAATTGAATGTATGAATGTAAGTCTGAGTGTATTCACTGTGTATTTTAACCCTTCATCATCGACATAAGACCAAATGGTCTTTGCGATTCTCATGATGTCTCGAGTGAGAAATTCTTTAGTCTTCGACTGAAGATTGAAATGTCGATGCCTTTGGGGTTTTGTTGGTCAAATCTGGATGAACTCTGAGTCATCAACCCCCTAGCATTAAGAAGGATCGGAAAAAGAGATCCAACAAAAGGCTCACTTGGTCGGGGATAGGATATTGGTTGGTTTTTCCCACAAGGGTTTTCCAGGATAAATCTCTTGTGTTTTATGTTGAAATATTAGTTGTTGAAAGATTGGTTGGCATTGAATTGTTGAAATATTGGTTGTCATTGATGTCAAACCTTGAAAAGGAAGTAAACAAGTTTCACGTGAAGTTAACAAGTTTCATGTCATTAACAATACATTATGAGTTGGCCCTAAATTAGGAAAAATGTAAATTCTCGAAAAAAAAACAGTTGATTTTATAAAATTCTTGTATGAATATAAAACTAACCAATAACTAAGAGCTAACTAGAGTGACACTAATTGTCAACTTGATTTTCTGATTACATGCATAAATGAAGAGACAATTGATAAATAAAAATAATAAATAAAAAACACGTGAAAACACTAAAACTCAAATTTGAGGCACCATATGAAGGAATTTGGCTCTTGAAGAGTGTCAAAATAGATTTCAATCTGATAGATCAGATTTAAACAATAGTAAATTCTTTGAGATGAAACTCCCTTTAAAATTTCATCCCAATCAGATAACCGATTCAAAATTTATGACTCTAAAAAATCCCTACATTTTTTAATGATATCCTCTTTGGAAACACATATATACAGAGAAGAGTGAATTGAATATTTTGGTGTGAATATAGATTGGAAGGTCTGAGGCAGTGAGACGAAGGCAATGAAGTTCAACAAAGGGAGAAGTTTACAAGATCTGAGTGTACGAAAGAAAATTTACTACATCAGTGTCTCTGAGTTAATCCACGAGTTGCAGAAGGAAAAATCGCGGAAATCCGCGAGTAGGAAGTGTACAGGATGTGGATCTGTGAAGAATACATGCATAATCTCAAATATCTAATCCACTAGGTCATCTATATATTGAAGGTATTTCTTCATGTGTATGTTATAGTTTGTATTCTGAATAAATCAGGAACAAATATGTCTTATTGATTCATAAGAATTTGATTTGGAGAACTCTCTTGTGGATCTTGGTATGAGGTATGTGTGGTTGCAATATTGATGAGATATCGAAATCAGTAGCAGAAACAAAAGTATCAGAGCATCAACAACAATTTATCAATTACAATGACAAAGGTAGTGACATATTGTTCTACATTTATATTTCAGGGTGGTTGGATGGGGCAAGGAAAGGGGGTTGTAGCCTCCTTCCGATTGGAGCTGGTAAATTAGGGAGTTGGAGCCTCCTTCCATTTGTATCTAGAGAAAAAGGAGTTTGGTGCTTCCAATGAATGTACTCTTTGATAAATAAGAAAATCATTCCCTGGTTTTTTTCCGCATTGGGTTTCCATGTAAAATTCGGGTGTACTGTGTTTTTGTGATGTTTATGCATTGCATTATGGTTTTGATGATATATTGAATGCTAATGAGAACTATTGAACATTATTGGAGGTTTATATTTTTATTAAAATTACTAATTGTGATAATACTAATTCACCCCACCTCTCAATATTCCAACAATTGGTATCAGAGAAGGTCCTTCAAGAAGTAGTCTAACCACTAGAAGGAGATCATGTAATATACTAATATTGGAGCACTAGTGTTTGAAGGTCAGAACTATACCTTCTGGAATAAAAGGATGAAAACATTTTTACAGGAACAAGGATTTGATATTTGGAAATCAGTAGTAGATGGGTATACAACACCAGCCACTCCCCCAACTGACAGATATGGAAATAAAATCAGCGAGAACAAATCAAAGGATAAAGGTACCGTTCTGAGAAATTTAGTTAATTCAGTATTTGTCAAAGTTATGCATTGTGACAATGAAAAGGATATTTTGGATAAACTCCAAAATATTTATGAAGGAGATGCCAAAGTTAATGGAGATCAGCTTCAAATCTTCACATCTAAGTTTGAACAATTGAAGATGAAGGAAGATGAAGACATTACAACCTACCTTATGTGATTTGATGAAATAATTAACACTATTAAGGGATTGGGAGTAGAATTTGATGACTTAGTGGTTGTTCAAAAGGTATTGAGGTCACTTCCTATGAGATTTGATCCTAAAATATTATCCCTAGAAGAAAGAGAAGATATCGATACATTGAAAATGGATGAGCTACATGGATATTTACATCCTATGAAATGAGAACAAAACATGAGAACCCAGTCATGAAGGAAGAAACCTTCAAGGAATCCAAGAAGATAAAGAAGAAGAACAAGCAAAAGTCAAAACCAGGTTGCAGTTGTAGTGATGATGGAGACGAATATGAAGAGATGGATAATTTCGTAAGGAAATTAAAGAAAGGAACCAACCAGTATAAAGGTATGCTTCCATTGAAATTTTTTAATTGTGGTGGTATTGGTCATTTTTCTTCTAAATTTCATCATAAGAATACAGACAGTGATGAAGAAGAAGTTTCTAAATGGGAAAATAAATATCGAAAGGGAAACAAGGGAAGAAACAAAAGCAAGTTCTTCAAGAAAAATTTCTACTCAAAGGAGGATAGTTCCTCATTAGACGAGGAGGATAATGATAGTGACAATGATTTAGAAAGAGTACTATTCATGGTAGTAGAAGATGATTCCAAAGAATAAGGTGAAGTCAATTTCAGAGAATAGCTAATCATTGCATTAGAAGAACTTAGGAAAGAAAAAACAAGTCACCCGAGGGAGAGTTTAAAATGAAAGAGGGATCTGAGAATTCTAACTCTGAAGAAATCAAGCAGATGATCGCGAGTATAAAAATTCAAATACATTAAGATAGAAGAATTGAGGAAATACTTAGAAGTCATTTAGAATAAAAGGAGAAAACGATTGGAAGCTTGGAAGT
This sequence comes from Picea engelmannii, assembly GCA_009831015.1. Taxonomy (NCBI): domain Eukaryota; kingdom Viridiplantae; phylum Streptophyta; class Pinopsida; order Pinales; family Pinaceae; genus Picea; species Picea engelmannii. The sequence goes on along the minus strand of ML806492.1, from coordinate 201,534 downwards.
AGAAATAGTCTCTTTAAGGAAATATCTTCAGAAGAAAGATATGCAACAAAAGAGCACTAGAATATTGGATCAAGTCAGTCAAAGACTATTCAATGAAAGATCTGAACTAGGATACAATCAAGTACAGAATGAGAAAGGATCGAGCTCCAAAACAAAAGAACATGAATCAAAACAAAGAAGCTATGAAGATATTGTCAGAGATTCTGTCAAGAAGGAAGAACGCAAGCCCCCAAAGAAGAATATTCCATAAACAAAAAAGACTCAAGAAGACGAATTCAGAAGGAGTGCACTACAAAGAAGATCATATACTCCCAGGTATCACAGATTATTTTATGGTCATTTTTTTAATTGTGCTAATTTTGGACATAAAATTGTAAACTACATATCATATTCCAAGAACAGAAGCAACTATGTAGGGTACTTAAATAATAGTTATCCCAGAAGATCTTATGAAGCATACAACAAAAACCTAAATAGTTTTGTCTCATTGAGAAATGAAGTAGAGTGCTACAAATGCAAAAAATTTGGACACGTGGCAAAGAATTGTACATTGACTATTCCACCCAAGGACCCAAAGCATAGCATTAACAATCATATATCAGAACCACAAGAGATATGGGAAAGAAATCAGAATCAATGCTCACTTGCTCTACAATCCCAACACAAAAAAATTGAATGGTATGTTGATAGTGGTTGTTCAAAGCATACGATAGGTGACAAGAACATGTTTCTAACTATGAAGAAAGAAAGATATGGATCAGTTTCATTTGGAAATAATCATTCAACCAAAATTATAGGTAGAGGCACAGTTAAGCTTGGAAGCAAAAGTTCCATGAAAAAAAATGTTCTAGTGGCCGAAGATATGAAACACAATCTTTGAGTGTAAGTCAAATGTGTGATCAAGGACACACACTTCAGTTCGACTCATATAAATGTGAAACTAGGAAAAAAGGATCGGGCAAGTTAGTGGAGACAACTATAAGGACTCCAAATAACATATATGTTTTGAATGAAATCAGAAAATAGAGTTGTTGATTAGGAAAGGAAAATGAAGGTTGGCTCTGGAATAAAAGAATGGGTCACATGAACTTTGAAAATCTTGTCAAAATCAACAGAAAGGAAGCAGTAAAAGAAATGTCTGAAATCTCAAAGCCAGTGAATACTCTATGTAAGCATTGTCTACGAGGAAAACATACCAGGACCAAATTCAAATCAAAGGAGTACTCAATGATAAAACCATTGGATATTGTACATATTGATCTATGTGGACCAATGAGAACAAAGGGATTAAATGGTGAAAAAAAGTTCATGCTACTGCTTGATGACTACAAAAGAATGATTGTAGTTATCTTTCTCAAGAAGAAATCAGATTCATTCGAGCACTTCAAGATATACAAAGAGATGGTTGAAACAGAGACAAACTTGAAAATCAAATGTTTGAGATCAGAAAATGGTGGAGAGTTTACATCAAAATAATTCATGGATTTTTGTGGTGAACATGAAATAAAAGGGAAATTCTTAGCAGTCAGGACACCCCAACAAAATGGAGTCACGAAAAGAAAGAACATGATAGTACAAGAGATGGTTGGAACCATGTTTAAATATTCCTAGTTGGGTGACATCTTTTGGGCACAGGAAGTACATACAAAAAATCATATTTTGAATAGAATAATGTTAATAAGTAATAGTGATAAGACTCCCTACGAGCTATGGAAAGGAAGACCGGAAAATGTGAATCATTTTAGATTATTTGGAAGCAAGTTCTATATCAAAAGAGAATATGGCAGGATTGGAAAATTTGACTCCCGAGTTGACAAAGGAATATTTTTCGGGTACTCAATCAAGAGAAAGGCATACAAATGTTTGAATTTGAGACTCAATAGTATAGTGGAAAGAATAATTATACAGATTGATGAGACAATCGTACAAAATCATAAATAAGAAAGAAAAGACTTAGCAAGGCAGGAAGGAGAAGAGGATTTGAAATAAGAAGTAGAAGAAGTAGAATCGAAAGAAGAAGAAGAGAGGCCAGAAGCAGAGAAAGAGGAATATGACCAGCAAAATATTAAGATATCTCCCAAAACTCATAGTTGGTGAGTGCATAAAAATAACCCACCAGAATAAATCATTGGGAATAAATATACAGGAGTTGAAACACGAAGAAAATTACGCTACCCAGAAAAAATACATCTAGCAATATTGTCCACAGTTGAACCCAACATTTTTGAAGAAGCTAGCACTAATGAACATTGGATCAAAGATATGGAAGAAAAAATGGATCAGATAGAGAAGAATGAAACATGGGAACTTGTTCTAAGGCCTAAGAATAAGAATGTGATTGGCACAAAATGGATATTAAGAAACAAGTTGAACGAGGATGGACATGTAACCAAGAATAAAGGAAGGTTAGTATGTAAGGGATATGCTCAAGTTGAAGGAATAGATTTTGAAGAAACTTTTTCTCCAATTGCCAAAATGGAAGTAGTCAGAATGATCTTGGCTTATGCATGTTCTAAGAAAATCAAAGTATATCAGATGGATGTAAAATCAACCTTCCTAAATGGAAAACTATAATAAGAAGTCTACATCGAACATCCAGAAGGATTTCTACTGTCATAAAAGGAAGATTATGTTTGTAGATTGAAGAAGGAATTATATGGACTCAAACAAGCCCCCAGAGCATGGTATTCAAGATTGTATAGGTATATACAACATCAAGGGTTCAAGAAAGGAAATGCAAACAACAATCTCTACATAAAGGTAAATCAAGATAGTATATATATTGATAATTGAAGTTTATGTTGATGACATTATTTTTGGAAGAGATGATGACAAGATGAGTCAAAAATTTGCTGAAGACATGCAGAATGAATTTGAAATGTCATTACTTGGTGAGTTATATTTTCTTTTGGGACTCTACATATGTCAGCAAGATAAAGGTATTTTCATCTCCCAGACCAAGTATATAAAATAAATGCTAAATAAGTTTGGAATGGTAGATTGCAAGCATGTAAGTACTCCCATGTAGACTAGTTGAAAATTGAGCAAAGATAATAAATCTAAGGATGTAGATCATAGAATCTACAGATCGATGATTGGCAGTTTACTCTATGTGAAAGCATTGAGACCGGATGTGATGCAAGAATTTGTACAGGTTGCAATATTTCAAGCATCATTGAAGGAAACACATGTTATTGCAGTAAATAGAATATTCAAATATCTCAAAGGAACATAAGACTATGGATTATTGTATCCAAAAGGGAATGATCTATATCTGGTTGCATACATAGATACGAACTGGGAAGGAAGTGTTGATGATAGAAGAAGTACAAGTGGAGTAGACTTCTATTAGGGATATTGTCTGATATCCTGATTGAGCAAGAAATATTTTTCAGTATTGTTGTCCACAACAAAAGCAAAGTATATTGTAGTAGTAGTATGTTGTTCATAGGTTATCTAGATGAAGCAAACTTTGCAGTACATACAGGTGGAATATGAAAATCATATTCTGACATTCTGTGACAATACCAATGCCATACGTATCTCTAAGAATCCAATGATGCATTCCAAGATGAAACATATTCTGATTAAGTTTCACTTTCTACGGGAACAGGTTACAGAGTAGAACATCAAGGTAGAGTATGTTGGGACAAAAGAATAGATTGCAGATATCTTTACCAAACCTCTTCCAAGGGATAATTTTGAGTATTTTAAACAAAAAATAGGATTACTTTCATCCCCACAGTGATCTACATGGAAGTTGGCACAATAAGACAAAGGGAGAGCAACATAAATCATGAAATACTTGAATGATTTTTGAATTTTTTTTACAGAGATTTGCATGAGGAAGCACCACGAAGAGAAACATCAATATAAATTAGAGGCTTATAGATAGGGGGAGCAACCCCAAGGAGAAGTCACCATTTTCCATTGATGTCAAAGGAAGAGAGAAAAATAGAGGCATGGAAAAGAAGAGAAGAGGCATGAAGCCAGGAGGAGCCAACATGAGCATGAGTGTTTTCCATGTCTAAGTTTTGCGTCTGAGTGTTTCCATCAATGCCAAAGGGGGGTATTGTTGAAAGATTAGTTGTTGAAAGATTGGTTGTCATTGAAGTGTTGTCATCAATGCCAAAGCGAGAGATTGTTGAAAGATTGGTTTTCATTGAGATGTTGAAAGATTGATTGCCATTGATGTCAACCCTTGAACATAAAGTTAACAAATTTCATGTGAATTTAATAATTTTAATGTCAGTTTCATGTCATTAACAAGACATTATGAGTTGGCCCTAAATTAGGAAAAAGATAAATCCTCGAAAGAAAATATAGTTGATTTTAGAAAATTCTTAGATGAATCTAAAATTGACCAATAATTAAGAGATAACTAGAGTGACATTATTCATCAACTCGCTTTTCTGATTATAGGAATAAATGAAGAGATAACTGATAATTAAAAATTAAAAAAAAAACAACCCTGCAAAAACACTAAAACTCAAATTTGAGGCATCATATGAAGGAATTTGTCTCCTGAAAAGTGTCAGAATGGATTTCGATCTGATAATCCAGATCAAAACAACAATAAAATCTTTGATATGCAACTCCCTTTAAAATTTCATCCCAATTGTATAACCGGGTCAAAAGTTATGACACTCAGAAATCCATGCATTTTTTAATGAGATCCTCTTTGGAAACACATATATTCAGAGAAGAGTCAATTGAATTTTTTTTTTGTGAATATATATTGGTAGATCAAAGGCAGTGAGATGAAGGAAGCAAAGTTCAATGACGGGATAAGTTTACAGGATTCAAGTGTACGGAAGAAAATTCATTGCAGCAGTGTCTCTGAGGTAATCCATGAGTTGCAGAAGGGAAAAGAGAAGACATCGGCGAGAAGGAAGTGTACTAGTTGTGGATCTGTGAAGAAGACAAGCAGAAGATCATAGATCTAATCCACCAAGTCATCTATATATTGAAGGTATGTCTTCCTATGCATGTTAGAGTTGTATTCTGAAGAAATCAGGACCAAATATTGTTGGAGTTACTTCACACACACCTATGATTTATTTTTCCTAAGGTTTCTCCTATGTTTATTAGTATTGATCCAATCTCCTAAATTTTAGGGAGAATATTCCTCTAGGAGAATATTCTCTTCATCTTTCACTTCAGTTTGACTAGCTGAGTGGAGTTTATATGCTACATTGTTTTTGTCACCATGCAACATTGGGATCATCACCAGACTAGCGCATTACCCATGATTCCTTGATCTGTGATTCTCCTCCTCACTTCACTCTATTTCAGTCAGTTAACTAAAGACTGGTAGACTAGTTAACTCAGTTAGGTGGCAGTTCACTCTTGTAACTGCCCAAGAGACTAGACTACGTGGTAGTTCACTTCCGTAATTGTTGGTGTGTGTCTAGATCACTCTAGACCACCACTGTGACGCATTGGCTTCACCTCCAGTGTGCATTGGTTGAGTTATACAGAGTATATCATGTGTAAATTATTCATTATTCATTACGGTTAATGATAATTCTTCCATTCTTTCTCTCTTTCTTCTTCTTTCTCAATTTCTCTCTGCAAATGTGTGTGGTATTTTATATCTAGATATATTATGTGTAGGTTCAACACATTTACATGGTGTCAAAGACGATGGATTTCTAAGCAAAAATCTACACCAAATTATTTTTGCAAGTACCAAAGATTGAAGACAGCGGAAAAATGGAATTCCAAAAAGAATTCATTCTTACACATTACAACTTCTTTGCATGGAAGGAGAAGATGGTCATGCATCTTCAAAGTAGATGATTTTACAGGTTAAACATGAATATAGAGACAAAACTGACATCAGCCATAGAAAAATCCAAGTATCTAAATCAAATGGATGAAGCATTCAGAACAATTTGCAATCTAATTTCTCTCGATCTCCTTTTGCACATAGCTTCATGTAAAACTACCAATGAATCCTGGACCACCATGGAAGGACTCTTTGGAAAACATGATGATATGAGGGGACACATGATCGAGGTGGAATTGCTAACATTAGATCCAAAAAGCTTCGACAATCTCCAAGATTTCTTTACAAAATTCAAGGATTTATTGTCGCAACTGAAGGCTTGTGGGGTTGATAAATCTAAGGATGAGAAACAAATGGTTATCACCATTGTCTCCAAACTTGGTCCTGAATTCTTCATGTTTGTATCCACATTCCATTCATTCAAATTTTCCTCTGGAGCCACCTGTAAAATTCCTTCTCTTGAGGAATTTATCGGATCCCTGACACAAGAGAAAACCAAGATCATCAACATGGGAAAAATCAAAGGCCCAAAGGCGCATGAACTTACTCTGTAAGATGGAATCCATCAATATCATAAATATAAAGTTAAATACAAAAATAAATCCCATGCAAATCCGAAGAAGGAAGGGTACTCAAAACCCTTCACTGATGCTTTCAGATCCAAAGGTGGAAATGGAAGAAAATGGGAGAAATGCACATAATTCCATAAAGGATTCCATCCAGAATCTACATGCATGTAGAAGAAAATATATCTAATGACTTAAATAATTCATCAAAAAACCTTGGAGATTGCATTCCCGAGGGTTCCAAGAAGAAGAAGCCAGAAGATTAGAATCCCAAGAAAGACAATTTTAGCCATGCCTTGATTGCCATCAACTCCTCTCCCGATGCTTGGATCATAGATTCAGGAGAGTCACATCACATGGATCACACAAAAATAGTTTATTCTTCATTGGATGCATGCAAAGGTCCTCCTATTCTGATGGGGGACAACTCTCTAGTCGAGGTCACTGACAAAGGAAGGATTGAACTAACCAACGAAAGCTTCGAGAATGTGATGAACGTTCCCAAACTTTCCTTCAATATTATCTCTGTGTATCAGATGAAGAATTTTGACACCAAAAATAAATTCATATTCACACCTAATGCAGTGGATATCTATGACATGCAAACCAATTCCAGGGTTGCTAGCGGTGAGGTAAATCATCAATCTAGATTGTATACATTTTCTGAATTTATTGAACCAAATTTTGCTTTATTTCTTACCCATGCTAATGAAAGAAGTAGGACATGGGACAAAAGGTTCAGGCATTTGAATTTCAGATATATTCAACATCTTAGAAATAAAATATTGGTTGATGGTATACCAGACATCCATTTCTCCAAAGGAATATGTGAGGGATGTGTCCTTGGAAAACACCCTTAAGAGAAATTTGACAAAGGAAAGACTTAGAGAGCTTCCTATCCTTTAGATCTGATCCATAGTGACCTCATGGACCATTTTCCACATCCATAAATAAAAAAAGAGAGGTATGTTCTCATTTTTGTTGATGATTTCTCACGTTTCACATGAATTTACTTTCTCAGGAAAAAATCATAGGTCTTTCAACACCTCAAAGATTTAAAAGCCTTGGTTGAGACACAATCAGGAAAGAAAATCAAAGTCCTCCGAACTGATAACGGGGGAGAGTATGTCAACCATGAGATCTAGAATATTTGTCATGAGGCATGGATTCAGTTGCAACACACAGTTCCCTATACTCTACAGCAAAACAAAGTTGTTGAGCAGAAAAATAGATCTCTAAAAGAGATGCCATTTTGCATGCTACATGCAAAGTCACTTCCATAGATATTATGGGACGAAGCACTTAATTGTGCAACCTACATCCAAAACAGATCTCCCCATATATCTATCAAGGATAAGACCCCCTATGAGGCTTGGAGCGGCCTCAAATCGGAAGTGACCCAATTTTGTATTTTCGGTTCATGTGCATGGGCCCAGATTCCCTCTAAAAAGAGGAAGGCACTTGATCCACATAGCATTGAGTATATCTTTGTTGGATACCCCGATAGTGTGAAGGAATACAAACTTATTGATATTTCCTCGAACCGACTCATCATTGAGTGAAGTTTCCAACATGCAGACACCTTCATTCTTCCACATGTCTGAGATGATGAGCATGCACATGCCGACTCTTCTTTAGATGAGATTTATTATTCATAGGATTCAGATGATCCAGATATAGAATCAATACAATCAGATGTAGATTCAATGCATCTAGATGTAGATGCAGAGCCATAACAGAGGCCCAAGTGGGACCAAACTACTCTTCAGGATTCAGGGGATCTTGTTGGTGATCCAACCGATACTAGGAGGACTCAATATGATTTCGAGGAACCTGCTATTGCACTCACTGCCACTGAACAATTTCCATCCATGCATATTTTCTTGGTTTAGTCTTCAGATACATAGTCTTATGGTGAGGCTGCTAGAAACCCCTTTTGGTAATCTGCCATGCAGGAGGACTACAACTCCCTCCTCAAGAACCAGACTTGGGATCTGGTTCCCATTCCTTCTGGAAGGAAAATTTCCAGGTGCAGATGATTTTACAGGACCAAGAGTGCAGTGGATGGAAAAATTAACAGATACAAAGCCAGGCTTGTTGCCAAAGGCTTTCAACAGGTGCATTGCATTGACTATGATGAGACCTTCGCTCCAGTAGTGAAGATGGATTCCATACGTTTGTCACTTGCCATTGTGTCAACCAAGGGATGGGAATTCCATTAGATGGATGTGAAGAATTAATTTCTTCACGGTGATCTCTCTGAAGGAGATCTATATGGAGCAGCCCCGACGCGACCAAGGGTAGTTTGAAAGAAAACTTCTTTTGTCCCTGCAATTCACCATGAACCTCCATGCATCCCTTTCCAAAAACAATGGTTCTGATTGTGGCCCTCCCTCAATATTTTAAAACCCGAGCTTCTTCCGACCCAGCAATTGAGCGTGACCGTCGACCTCATGATCTTGGATGAGGATTCACAATCAACAACTCAAATATTCCCTTTCCAAATCAATGGATCATATCTCCCCCTTTCGAATCGACGACTGAGATCTGTTTCACGATTCGAGCTTCATAATTTTCAAACCTTAGACCTCCTTTTCCTCCAAGAAAATCCCCCAGAGCCATGGATCTAATGACGCGTGGCCCTTGCTAATCAACGGTCAAGATCCCTTTAGGTCTCCAAACTCTAGAGAAATCAAATCTCAAACCTCGTTTGCCTTCAATGCTTTTACCTGGAGTTGGTGATCTATTGAATCATGTCCTCTTGAATCGAACGATCGAGACTGACTTCAGACCTTTATTCGAAATTCATGGATTTATGCCACATGTCCCTTGGATCCTCCTTCAAGTAAATCCTTCACAGTGATGGATCAAATGATGTGTGGCTATCGCAGATCGACGACTGAAATCCCTTTCGGGACTTTAGCCATCAGAAAAGTCAAATTTCAACCTCGTCTACCTCCAAACAAAACCTCCGAAGCCAAGGATCTCCTCGCGTGGCTTCTCCCAAACTAACGACTGATATCCATTCGGGACTTTGGGACTTTGACAACTTTAACACTCCAGGACTTCGATAGATTTAACACTAAGGGATCCACCTCCACATGTCTTCTTGCTTTCGATGGCTTAGATAATTTTGGGAGTTCGGGCTTCAAATATTCGAGAACTTGGTGTGTTTCTCATTTCAAAACTCCTGAAGAAAAATTCCCTAAGTGAAGGATCTGATGACGGGTGCCTTCTTGATTTGGACGAACGAGATCCATTTCGGGACCTTTAGCATTTTGGGGCTTCTGAATATGCTACTGCCAAGATCGACGGCTCTTGTCGATTTGAGATCAATGGTCCATAACTACTTTGGGAGTCTAGGCCTCGGCTCTTCTGGAGTTTCACACACTTCTCGCTTCGAAAATATTGAATCTCACTTCCCCAAACACTTGGATTGGATGCTACCTATCGCCCTCGAGATCAACGACTCATGCTCGCTCTGGTCCTTGGGACTTCAGGAATTTTTCCCTTGCACTATACTTCGTGTGATTTTGACATTTCGAAAGCCCATGAGCCACTGATATGAACTGCTCCTAGAATCTCTGCCACTGAAAGATTAAAACTGCTTGTTGCTTTTAAGCCTGAAATGGGCTACTTTGAATGTTTCACTTTGTGTCCATGGTTGTGGCCTGTGTGAACAAGGATTTGGACAAATGGATGTGGGCTCGGAAAACAAGGAGACCAGTGACTGGAAAAAGGAGATGAGTGTTCATCCTTGGATAAAAATAGAGGGTCTTGGGGCCATGATTTCTTTCGGTTAAGATATTGAGGGAGATCAGGGCACAAAAACGAACAAGGGCACACAAAAGATGACTTTACACGCTGAAAGGGGACAAAATTAAGACTTGTCAATTTGAAAAGGATAGAGACGGGGAAAAATTGCAGACTCAGGTATATCAACACACACCTATGGCGCTTGATAACCTTATGTGATAACAACTAGGATTGAGTATACCCTGTTGGGGCCTGTCCCAACATGAGGAATTCAATGATATCGACTAGTTGATTGGGAATCACCTCTACTCGAAAAATTTGTGCATCAGGGAGTTCATCATAGAGGCTCATACTAGCTTCTCCAGACTCAATCCTTGACAGATGATCCAGTCTGACATTATATTTTCCTGATTTGAAATCTACCTCGAATTTGAATTATTGGAAAAGTAACAACCAGTGATAGATTCTCCCCCCCAAAAAAAAATTGTCTTGTTGAACAAATACTTGAGCGTTGAATGATAGGTAAAGAATTTAAAAGGGGTTCCCAATAAATAGTGCCAAAATGTTTGCAAGGAATATACCATAGCAAGGCCTTCATGCTCAGTTGTTGTATAATTCTTTTCAGAATCATATAATTTTCTGCTAGCAAAGTAAACTAGATGATCAATGTTCCCTTCACCATGCTGCACAAGAATGATGCCTAATGAAATTGATGAATCATCTACATGAACATAAAATATATTGGACTAGTTGGGGAAGACTAGAATCGACGTAATGCCTAGTTCCTCCTTTAGGGTATCCAATGCTTCCTCGCATTCCTGCGTCCATATGTACTTTGTGTCTTTGCAAAATAAATTCTCTAGTGGGACATCAATCTTCGCATAACTTTGAATGAACTATTGGTAACAACTTGTATGACCCAAGGTGATGTGAAAGTCCCAGACCAAAGTGGAGGCCACCATATCCAGTATGGCAGTAATTTTTTCTTGGTCCACTAACAATCCATCCTTGCAAACAACATGCCCCAGCAGTGTCCCAAACGGTGTACAAAATATGCACTTCTTCAAATTTATTGAAATATGGAACTTGTGACATATGTGTAACATCAATCAGAGGGATTAGATGTGATCATTTAACAACATGAACACCATCCAAGCATCCAAGTAGACCTCTAGGAACTTGTGAATAAATTCTTTAAATGTCGTGACCATGATCCTGGAAAACAATGCAGGTGCATTCTTTAGTCCAAAAGGCATCATTGTATAAGTAAATGATCCCCACTTCGTCAAAAAGGTGGTCTTGGATTGATATTCCTCAACGATACGAACACGATGATATCCTGAAAATCCTCCTGTAAAGGAATAGGCCTCCGTCCTCTGACATTTTCCATAAATTCATCAGTAAAGGGAGTAGGGAATGGATCATGCATGCAAGTGACATTAAGGTTTCAAAAGTAAACCCACATTCAAATTCCACCTATTTTTTTTTGTTTCACCACCATTGGACTGATCTAGTCTAACTCTTCTATGGGAACAATAATCCTGGTATCTAGCATATAATCCAACTCCTTGCACACCTTTTCCTTACATTTGGGGTTCAAGTAGTAGGGCCTTCTCTTAATAGGTTTAAAATCTATATTGAGCTAAATTTTTATGGCTCCAAGGGAGCTGATGATCCCCTTCATCTCCAAGAAGCTTTGGGGTAACAAATCCTCATATTCCTTGAGCATATCTACCACATGGGTGATAGTCTCCTTATCCTAGTAGTCTTCAATGATAACTAGTTTTGGAACTTCCTCATTGCTGATGTTATGATTCTTTGTCTTAATTAGACGACCATAGTCCAACATATCCATCTCTTCCACCTTTCCGTCCATTTCATGCTCACCCCTAGATTATTTTATCTGTATGCCTCTTGGGTCCTCTTCATCAATATCATCCACTTCAATCTTCCAACAATGCACAATCTATTTTAATTTTTCCATTGGATTATGATACAAGCATATAAATTTTGGCATGGCCTCCTTTGGTTGGTGGCGAAAGATGAAGTTTTTTATTTGGAGGAGTGCCTCCTTCTAGGCAGGGGATTAAACTGTGAAGTTGAACATTATAAAAAAAATGTGCACTTACATGACCCCAATCGATGATCTACCTCCTAAGTTACTTCTAAATCTACCAGCTCCTTAGGACCATATCCATTATATGGACAAACAGGTAGACCCATTGGGTATGAGGCATATTCTTGGTTGTCCAACATCATTCAGAGTAGTGAATGTGCTCTTGGGGATCTGCAATTCCCTTATACTGATTAGTCAAGTCAAAGTTAGAGATGGGATGGAATCTGACCTATATATATTCAACCACCTATGCCCAGTCCTATATACTTGTGCGATGTGCCACCCACCAATGAACATGTGTTCCTCGTACTATGACATCCATTTCTTGAACCCTTCGGTCTTCTGATATGGTTTTCTCCATTTTTAATAAGAATGATTTTATCGATCCTGTCCCATCAAACCTTGGGGAATCACATAATTCGAAGCTAGTCCATCACACCACTTTTTATTATTTGTGCACATCTTCGTGTAGATACATCATACATATTATGCTTCCCCCTCTCCATGGAATCCTATGAATATGTATCATATGAATTCACACTTCTCCAAATCATCTCCCCATTCGCTATGGGATTGATATAATATTCCTCGTGCCCCATGATTTGGTAGATATTTTGTTAAGAACCAAACATCAATATAGCATAGAAAAACCTCAGGAAAAGTACTCAACGCCTTGAAAAAGAGATAATTTCAGATAATAAGCCTCTTCGAGGGGGCAACCTCCTTTTACCCCACTTAAATGTTCAAGTACA
>ML806492.1:154538-188453 GCA_009831015.1 Picea engelmannii | reverse complement strand
TAATGGCCTAAAGCCGACATAAATAAAATAACATTACTAATCTAATTTACAACTAATGGCCTAAAGCCGACATAAATAAAATAACATTACTAATCTAATATGCCCCAATTAAGGGGTAATGAGCCAATATTAGGGCTTAACATATTTTCAGTAAGAGAGCTCTGCAAATCCTTATTTATGGGCTCATTATATCTATCACATTCATTTGGTTCTAATAGTGATATTATGTGTAGGGTGTCTATCTCAAACGGCATATGTCTCTTTTTCAACTTCAACACAACATTATTGTTAAAGTAGAAATCAAAGAAAAGTAGGGCAGGGTAAGGATCTAAGTCATCTATGATATAGATCACTTCAAAATATCCCTTCGTCTTCACCCCTTCTATGCTCACTTTGACTTGCTCCATTCGGCCTATAGGATAGATTATGTATTGATTCGCTAATTGAAGCTAAATAAGTGACCATATCAAGTTTGATTTACCCATCAACTCCCATGATTTCTTCGGCAATATGTTCACATCATATCAAATATCCAACATGACACTGTCCATCTAATAGCTTCTGAGTTTAGACATCATATTGAACTCTCTTCCTCTGCGCTTCTGCATACTAACTTGACACACATCCTTTTTGGGAAAGGGTGCTAGTATATCTCTCTATGTCCCTTCTTCCCCCATGAAAGTTTGTAACATACGCATCAACTTTCTTGTAGCATTAGGGTCACTTAACAACTTCAAACAACAATGCAATAAGTTACTTACTTGGTATTTGGTTTCTACTTCACAACACATGTCACACAATGCTTCTTCTCATGCCATGTGCTTCATCTCTTGATGCATGTGATCCTATATTTCCCTTTGTTCATCTCATCGTAATTCCTCTTGTCTATGAGCTTCTTCCAATGACCTTTGCGTCATGCACTATATCTCCTCGTGCACATGAGCTTCGTCCAAAGATATTTGTGTGGTGCATTGCAACTCTTCATGAGATTGGGCTTCCTCCAATGACCTATGTGTCACACATTTTACTTCCTCATAGACTCGAGCTTCTTCAAGTGACCTTGTGTCATGTGCTACAACTCTTCTCATGCTATTTATTCCTTTAAGGCCCTATGCACATCACACATAACCTACTTTTGTTGTGCAACATCAAAATTAGGAGGAGGTTGTGCTTCCTTCCTAATATTCCCATCCATTCTTTGGATCGAGCTTTCTCCATGCTCAAATTCCATTCCTCTCTTTGCTCCACCCTGGATTATCACCTGCGCATTCACTTCCTCGTCCTTCTTTTGATTCATGTGAAACTCTATATTCACCATGTTGCAATGTTTCTTCTTCTCTTCCCACTTCTTTACTAAGTCGAGACAATCCTCTGTCACATGCTCGATACTATAGCAATACCCACATAGATCATGGATTTTAGAACAAAATATTGATACATGGCCTATATTGCCACAAATGAAACAAGTGGTAATATTCCTCCACCTCCTTCATATCCTCATCCTTGACCACATCCATATCCTCCAATAGGACCTCCTTGATATCCACCTCTCTTAGTGCCTCCACGGTCACCACCCTTTTGTTCTTCCTAAACCAGAAGACATCATGGGTGTGGTCCTACATCAACCAAAGTGACTGAAAATTGTTCACAATGTGCCCCATGGATTTGTATAATTCATATAAAAAATCATGGTGAGTCTTCTGATATTTATCTAGTTTCAAGCAACGGGGTGGTATATGTCCCCATTGTTTGGAAATTTTGCACCATTTTGTCTGAGGCTCAGCTGCAAATGGATTTGGTGCACCTACTGTCGGATAATTTCCCAATGTAGGAAACTCATCCTTTCGATGACCTTTTGATCGGCACATTGTGCACCAAACTTGTTCACACACCAACTTTTTCTTTTCCATATATTGCAACTGCATCGTCAGGTTGGCAAGATGGGACTGCACCTATGCCAAACCTACGATGTTTCTCCTCCTCCTGGTGTATCCTCCAGACATATTGCAATTTCCATCGCCTCTTCTTGAGTAATCACCTTTAGTTGGGTTAGAAGAAGTGGGATATGGGGAAGAAACCTCGCAATAAACCATTCTGTGTGTTGCACGTCCTAGATCTAGAACGTCAACCTGTCTAACAATATCTTAAACCATTGGTCACAATCCCATATGGTCTCTCCTGTTTTCTACTTGATCTTTTTAATCTATGTAAATCATTGAGATTATGACTTAGGTTTCTAGAAATCCTTAAGTAGATCTCTCTTGATTTCTGACAGGGACCTCGTATGTCCGACTAGCACAGTGTCCTTGTACTTCATGTACCACGTCAGGGCTCTATCCATGAAAGTGATATCTAGTTGTGAAATATTTTTTGCCGTGTCTATGATCCTTTTCACAAACCATATCACCTCACACGCAAACCATTGTCGCTATGCATTTTCCTTACTCATCCCATGGAACATATGTATCCTCAAAGTAGTATCCTAATTTTCCATTCTCTATCTTGGAATATGTCCTCTTGACTGACTAATCGATGTTGGGGATATTGGTACTGATACTCTTCCTTGCAAAGTATTGTTGAATTTTTTCTCTTCCTCACTCATGTATTCTCTCCTTTCTTCTCCTACTCTTTCTTCTACTCCAATTGTTGCGTTGTATACTGTTATTTATTCTTGGTTGAAAATGCACAAGGGGGGTGGTTCAAAGGGGGGGTACCTCCGTCTTTTTCCATCATTTATTGTGAGGGAACCAAGAGAGTTTCCTACCTACAATTGTGTAAGATCAACCACTATCACTAACTCTTCTTCCCCTCCTCTTTGAGGACCTTCATATTCCTCTCCTACCTTTGTACCTCTACTCTATGCCTCATATTCATTTGAATTTGCGACATCTCACAGTAGCCAAGGGGGTCAAACTTTGTCTTCTCTACCCCTACTATAAATACTTCTGGTATCTTCATTAGATACCCAAATCCTAACACCGTGCCTTTTCATTGACCTATCTTCATTTTTGCTCCTCTTTGGAACAATAGTCTCTCCCACACTTCCCCCTAGTACAATCTCTTTCCTGTTAATCCTGGGCATGACCCCTCATCTCACACCCCTTTCTATACTCTTTCTACTCCATTTTTCTTATTTCCTCCTTAGCTCAACTCTTCTTGTGTATCTTTCAACTCTCTCTCTCTCTCCTATGTTATTCTGGGTCCATTCTCTCCCTCACCTCATCTTAACAACTTTTGGATCATCCTTAGTGGATCCATATGCTCTCTCTCCTTTCCCCCTTCTTTTAACCCCCCTAGCGCTAGGGAGGTATACTCAACCATCCTATCGATATCCATGTGCATTGACCCTTTCTCCACAAACAACATATTGATCCACAATGGGATTTCTTTTAGTGTCCTTTTCCGAGGACCTTCAACAAACTTTCTTTCAACCTTGTTGAAATAATCGCTTTATTCTACAACAAACTCAATAATGTAACCTTCCTTCACCCGAGAAAAATAGAAATCAATTGTTAGAACCCACTTATTATCTAATTCCTTCAACCTATCAATTGTGATATGATCCCAAACAAGTGGTTCTTGAGGCCTTAAGGAAACATTAATATCGATATGCTTCTTCAACCATTCATACAATAAACATGGAAATTAAACAAAGAAAATTTCATGCATATTGAAGTGTAGATATACCTATTCTTCCATTTTTCCACGTTGGTGATCATACCTAGAGTCTCTTGCCAAGAAAAATTGTTTTCTTTTTCAGTACGTCAATCTTTTATTTCCTCCCAAGATGGATAACACTTCATTATTTTCCTTCATCATGCACTACAAAACCTTTAGGTCCCAACAATGGAACCATTTTTTAGCTTACTTTCTCACATCCTTATTAATGCTGGGTGGTTGATGACCTAGGGTCCATCCAGAGTTGACCAACAAAATCCCCAAGATGTCGCCATATCAATTCTCAGTTGATGATTGAAGAAGGTCTCACTTGAGATGCCATGAGAATCATAGAGACCATCTGGTCTTGTATCAATGATGAAGGGTTAAATTACATAGGGAATCCACTTGGGATGACATTCATACATTCCATTGAAATATAATTAAAGAGTAACAACATGTATACTTAACATATACATTCATTGGACACATAATCGACACAGTAAATGATAGGAACCATTGCAAATTTTATTATATCCATCCAACCAATCACATACATGGACCAAGAGACTCATAATTCATCATAAAAAACACACTGTGCTCTCAAACAATCTCTCAGTAATTTATTACAAGGCACCATGCACTTTCTCTTAGACTCTACATTTACTACTTAGCTGACACTATCAAAAATTTCATACAAAACGTGTTCTAGCTACATACATAATTAGTATCACAACCAGACTCTTACAAAACATATCATGAATCATTCAAGAGAAATAAGGGTGAACTTATTGAATGATCAACAATCAACCACAACAACAACAACCTCTCTGTGTCGTTGCTATTCCATTTTTTTTTCCTTCTCTACTTTGGCACTCTGTCACTTTTAGCTCTGCTCCACTCACTATGTCGACTGTCAATCCCACATGCTTGCCACCTGCATGTAGCCCATGTAGCCTCTTTAGAGTCATGCTGGTATTAACTAACTTTCCATCTCATCCCTTAACTTCTCCATGATCTCTCATGTTGCCCGATTTAATCATTAAGGGATATTTGTCGAAGATCCTTTTCTTTATTATGGCGTGCATGCGATATCTTCTTGATTTTTGGCACAGATAGTGGACTTCAGATTGACATGCATAGTGGAACTTGGATTGATGTGCTCACTTTATTTCATCCATTTCACAACTATTGGTGTGCGTGCAAAAATGTATTTCACACACAACTATTTTTATGTATGCGTGCAATCTTTATCCCAAAAGTTTGGGTGCCAACATCTTGATTGCTCAACTCTTGACACATGACAATGGAGTATCACCTACCTTTTAGAGGATTTCATTACATGTAATCCATGGTCTCAATAACGTGGGTCACCAATACCATGTTCTTGAAACCACCACTCTTGACCTAACAACTTTGACTTTTTAACTGAGTCAAGTTTATCCTAGTAGATGTGTTCATTGGACTAAAATGAAAAATTCATGTACTATGAATTGAGCCAAAATTCATGTATGAATTGAGCCGTAGTTTGATTTTTTACAACATCCAAATGCAACACCTCGAATTGAAGATGAAAATAGGATCTATGAATAAATTAGTAAAAGTCCCTTATAGATTGGACCCAAATACATGATATTAAACAAGATTTAGTAGCAAAAGAGGAAAACTAGACACAAAACAAATGCCTCAAGTATATGACAAAGTCCATAATGTGGGTGTCTAGGTTGAACATAAAACTTGTTAATCAACTAGGAGGATGAGTATATTCATTGCCCAATAATATATTTTTTTCTCTCATCCAGAGAATAGTCTTCAAACTTATAAATATTTGATAGAAGGTTGTGGGATTGTGTAAGGTGGTAAGGGAATTTCAATCTCAATCTTAGAGTTTTAAGTATCAAATTAGACTAGAAGTGTACAAGTACTTGGGAAATCTAAGCATGTGTGCAAGTATTTGGTAAAAATGTAGAGGAATTCAATTCGATCCCTAAGCTATTTAGATATAATGAGGATGACGATCCTGTAAATTTTCTCAAAATTAATAATCAAAGATCTTGGGTATCGTACATTGTATTTTTCCTTACTTATTTTGTATTGTTGATTTGTGTTCATGTTTTCTTCTATTTGGTTGGAAGGATCTTCTCCCGCCTTTCCTTCAAACTTGGGAATGTCTAAAGGTAGTTTGGTAGGTATTGCAGACCATATGGGGTCATGCAATATATGATCATTTGTGAGCTTGCTCAGATCCGGTATGTTGAGGGAGGCCAAATATGGCATCTGTAGTGGTGGTGGAGGATTAGTTCCAACCATGGTATGAGTGGTTTGTGTACCTGGCCCGTGAGGGGGGTTAGGTGGGGTTGTACTTCCCCCTTGGGAAGAAGTTTTCCCCCTTCTTCCTTGTAAAGGAGAGCTAGTGGACAATTGGCCTTGGGAAGTGGACCCAAGTAAAGTGGAACCAAGCAAATTTGATCCCAATATAGTAGCACTCACAGGGGTGTGAGAGGGTTGGACTGATGAGTTGGCGAGACTAGGAACTCCTCCTAGAAGAGGAGGGAGGTTTTGCAAGCGTCTGGAACGACGAGGATTCTGTGGGTCCCCTATGATGTCTGACTAGCAAATTGAATGTGTGCGAATGGTGATGAGAGAAAAATGAACAAGAGATTTTGTATAATTTTGGACATTCACAATATATCTCACAATCATATGTAATCACAAGAGCATCATACATGAGTCAACTGAAAAGAAGCATACATGTGGGTAGGTGGATTTTGTCTATGTGGGAGAACAAAGAAAACAAATGCTCGTGTCCTAAAAAGACATAATGTCCTTCCTCTCAAACAACACTGGACCTTCCAATGGCACTCAACAGTGGGGTCTGAAGCTACTGTAAGAGGAACTAGTGAAGGATGAAACAATCAATTATAATGAGGCGTAGAGGGTGTATATCTCGAAAGAGCTGGCGATATTTCCCAATAGCCACACAAAATCTGATCAAGGTGCAATTGTAGCCCACAATTTCAACCTGGGTAGATGTCCTAACATTTGGCCACTAGGTACCTCGGTCAAAGTGCGACATTTAGATTTTCGGCCTTAGAAATGGGTCATGGGATGGATCTCGTCCAAGAGGTGGGTGCCTCAAGGGGGGACACACAAAACAAATGGACCTCACCTTCGACCCTTCACAGGTATCTCCATGCCTTATGGTGTTAGGAACACTTTAATTGGAGGATTTTAAAGTTCCCTATTTGTCAACTTCTACGGTTTGAAGATGTGAGAACCAAATAATGGGGAGTTATTTGGATGCCTATCCCCAAGATCCTACCTAGACTAAAAATTTCTTTTGGCACCTCCTGTGGAGGAAAACTTAGTGAGTTTTTAGAAAAAAATTAGATGCGGTTGTTTGAGAGATTGGGGTGTGAACCAATCTCGCTTGAATTAAGTGGGAGTGGATAATTCCTTCAAGAAAAAGTGGGACTTTTCAGAATCCCTTTGGAGGAAACCTACTTCAACCTCCACAATTCGAGATGAAATTATGTGAGTGAGTAGTGACTTTGTGTGTGAGAAAGTGATAAAATGTGCCAAATTTTTAATAAGTTAGGTGTCACCTTGCAACATGTGGACTTTGTGTGGTCCTTACAAGTCTTGATTACCTATGTTACTAGATGCCATTGGTACAACCTTGCAGAATTTTAAAGTCTCTAAAGAACTAGCATGTGGACATGTGGGTCCTTACCAATCCTTTAAACTCCCTAATGTGATTTAATCTAAGAAATCTTAAAAAAAAAATCTTAGATTGAAAGCATGTGGGCATGTATGGGCCCATTACAATAATCTTTAAACTCCCCTAGTGATGTAAACTAAGAAAGTAGCTTCAAACTATCCTATCTTTGCAACATGTGGGCAAGTTTGGGCCCTTACAAATTTAAGATGTTTTGAAAAGAAACTAAGAGGGGGCACTAGGGGGGCTTTGTCCTCTCCTAAAGATTTTGTTTTTAAGGGAGATGAAATCTTCCCTCGATCGTTTTTATGATTCTCAAGATCGCTCTATGGTGCGAGAGAAGAGCATACTCGATGATTGAAGTTCGATTTATGGTCCCAATGCAAGTATTTATAATTGTGATAGTGAATGATTCCAACTTATCTTTTACAACCAAAAAAGCCATCCATATAGCAACTCAAAGAAAAAAGAGGAAAAAATATGGTTGTTAACCCCCTAAGTGCCTATGTTTTGACTAAACCTTCATGTGGAGAGGGAATCTAAGTGTGGTGCATATTACAAATTTCATAGAATCAATATCTAGAAGGCTAGGGATCTTCCAAAAATCACAAAAAACTCTTACAATGTTGGATTTTTGGATATATGCATGGGTCACAGAGAAGACAGAGGCATATGTGGCGCAAATGCGCAATGAAATAATGACTTGTTGGCATACGTGCATAGAATGCATTGAGAAACACATTGTTGTTGGCACACGTGCTCGAAAGACGCGCCTATGGGCTGACAAACCCGCGCACGTTCTGATACATGGTTGGGAAGAAAATTTTGAATGAAATTCTCTTATTCCAGCTCTGAATTTAGCTTTTTACAGGTAGGTATGGGGTGGTTATGATCCCTACAAGGTAGATAGATAAAAAATAAGTGCTCAAACAACCCAAATAGGGAGGAAATTGATACCTTATCCCTAGTATGGTCACCAATATGGTGTATCCTTTTTGCCACTTGGATGAGAAAAAGAGGGACACCTACAAGTTCAGTTGGGTCAGCTGAACAGGACAGACGTTAGTGCAAGAGTTATACACATCAAGCACAAGAAATAAATAAACAACTAAAGAAACAAAACTAAAGTGCATAAGGAAATTAGAACCAAAATCAACCAAAAAATTGACCAATATTCATGCCACCAATGGATAGATTGTATTAGTGGGAAAACACCAAAGAGAAAGGGAGACTTATGGGTCCCCTCTTTCTCCAAGGGAGGGCTCTTGAATCCCCTATGTGAGAGCTCTTCTTACAAATGGAAAACTAAAAAAGGAAATGGTGAAGAAATCCAAAGCTCATTTCCTCAAGAGGTGAGGAGAATAACTCAATGAAATGATGATAGTATGCTCCAAGAAGGAAAGAGGTTCCTTGTAGGAGAATAGAAGCAACATAAAAACACAAATAAATTCTTGAATTCATAGTGCACCCATGGCCTCTTTTTATAGCAAATCTTTGAGGCATTATCCAACTGGTCTTTAGTGTGAACAAGGGGCCCTTTAGGTCTTTGACCAGCCCCCCACTCGGATTCAGTTTAGATTTGAGGGTCAAATCGACTTGGGAGATGAACCATAAGTGGGTGGGAGGCCAACCAAAATCATAAATGCATCGTTCTTTGGTGTGCGTGGATTTTTGCATACACAGTCGCGCATCGGGTGCATGTGCGCTTTTCCTACGTTTTCGACTGGCACACGTGCGCGCACATCCTTTATTTGTTGAGCGCATGTTGATTTTATAATCATTTTTATAGTTTTTACCCTTTGGAAATGCATTTTTTGGGCCATGAATGAACTAATAGGTGTTTGGAGATGTTGGATTCCTGTGACCATCTGCAAACGAAATTTCAGTGATAACAATATACAAGTAGTAATAGAAGCAATGAACCTAGTGCAACAACCACAACATCCAACCAAGTAAAAAAGCATGAGCAGAAGAAAAAAGAATTTTGCAGACAGTGTGGAAAAATAGGACATGCCAAAGAAAAATGTTGGAATTTATATCCATGCAATATTTGTGGTCTTAAAAATCATGATCATCAAAAGTGTTGGAACAAAGAAATTTCAAAGCCTCATATACAAGTACAATGTGGATGGATAGATGTCCATGAATGGAAAAATGTTATGTTCATGTTGAAAGGATTTTATAGGTTGAAGTGTTCAAATGTATGACAATATCTCCCATATAAATTTCATGAGTTAGTTGGCCCCCCAAAGGTCAGTTATCATTAAAGTCAGTTATACATGTTTAAGAAAGAGTTGTCAGTTTATTGAGTCATTGATTTGAGCCATTTTATTGGTTCGTGGTAACCCAAAAACCACTTTGTAATGTCAGATGTAAGTTTATGGTCAGCTGAAACCACTTGATGTAATGAATGGTTCATGATAATGTGAAACCCGTTTGAGTTTGTAATGGTTACGGGTAAGACGAGAAAACCTAGGATATGATGTATTGGTTAAGGGTAAGCCGTAGAAAACCCATGGGAAGGTCAAGGGTAAGCTAGAAATCCTTGATATGAAGATGATGCAGTTCAAATGATTGGCTCAGATATAGCTCAGGAAGACAATGTCAAATGAAGAAAACAATGCAAATGAAGAAGAATGAAGATGATTCAAAGAGGATGCATAAGACTAAAGGTGATGCAGAATACAATAGACACAAATGAAGGAAACTCAAATATCTAGTTTGAAACACAAGTATTCATTAAGGGGGAGTATGAAGGAACAATTCATGCTTGTGATAATTATATGATGAAATTATTATTAATGTAACTAGACTTATTCTAGAAGTCTATGTATGATCAAAGATGAGGACAATGAGTGAAGTTAGGGATGGAGATATTCCTGGAGATATTGTGGAGATTGTTATGCTATATTGGAAATCTCATTATGAGAACCTCAATGCTATATTATGAGGCCTCACAAATGTATTGTTTGTAAGAAAGATGTATCATTATTTTGTACATTAATGAATATGTGAGTTTTGTGTATATATTTGCGTTCTTATGATGATTTATGCATTATTATGTGTTGCTATGTTGCTCATAATTCCTACACAAACAACATATTGATCCACAATGGGATTTATTTCAGTATCCTTTTCCGAGGACCTTCAACAAACTTTCTTTCAACCTTTCTGAAATAATTATTTTATTCTACATCAAACTCAATAATGTAACCTTCCTTCACCCGAACAAAATAGAAATAAATTGCTAGAAACCACTTATTATCTAATTCCTTCAACCTATTGATTGTGATATGATCCCAAACTAGTGATTCTTGAGGCCTTAAGGCAACATTGGTATCAGTATGCCTCTTCAACCATTCATACAATAAACATGGAAATTCAACAAAGAAAATTTCATGCATATTGAAGTGTAGATATACCTATTCTTCCATTGTTTCACGTTGGTGATCAGACCTTGAGTCTCTTTCCAAGAAAAATCATCTTCTTTTGCAGTAAACCAATCTTGTATTTTGTCCCGAGATGGATACCACCTGATTATTTTCCTTCATCATGTACTACAAATCCTTTAGGTCCCAGCAATGTAACCATTTTTTGGCTCCCTTGCTCACATCCTTCTTAATGCTGGGGGGTTGATGACCCAAGGTCCATCCAGAGTTGACCAACAAAATCCCCAAGACGTTGCCATATCAATTATGAGTCAAATATTGAAGAAGGTCTCACTCGAGATGCCATGAGAATCACAGAGACCATATGGTCTTGTATCAATGATGAAGGGTTAAATTACATAGGGAATCCACTTGGGATGACATTCATACATTCCATTGAAATATACTTAAAGAGTAAAAACCTGTATAATTAACATATACATTCATTGGACACATAATCGACACAACAAATGATAGGAACCATTACAACTTTTATTATATTATATCCATCCAACCAATCACATACATGGACCAAGAGACTCATAATTCATCATAAAAAACACATTGTGCTCTCAAACAATCTCTCAGTATTTTATTACAAGGCACCATGCACTTTCTCTTAAACTCTACATTTACTACTTAGCAGACACAATCACAAATTTCATACAAAACTTCTTCTAGCTACATACAAAACTAGTATCACAACCAGACTCTTACAAAACATATGCCAAATCATTCGAGAGAAATAAGAGTGAACCTATTGAATGAAAAACAATCAACCATAAAAACAACAACAAAAACTTCTCTGTGTCATTGCTACTCCCTTTTGTTTCCTTCTCTACTTTGGTGCTCTGCCACTTTTAGCTCTACTCCACTTACTATGTTGACTGCCAATCCCACATGCTTCTGCCACACACATGCAGTCCATGTAGCTTCTTTGGAGTCATGGTAGTCTTAACTAACTTTCCATATTATACCTTAACTTCTCCATGATCTCTCATGCTTCCCGATTTAATCATTAAGGGAGATTTCTCGAAGATCCTTTTCTTGATTTTGGCATGCATGCGATATCTTCTTGATTTTTGGCACACATAGTGGACCTCAAATTGACATGCATAGTGGAACTCAGACTAGCGTGTTCACTTTATTTCATCCATTTCACAATTGTTGGTGTGCGTGCAAAACTGTAGTGCACACACAAATGTTTTTTTGTACGCGTGCAATCTTTATCCCAAAAGTTTGGGTGCCAACATCTTGACCGCTCAACTCTTGACACATGACAATGGAGTATCACCATCCTTTTATAAGATTTCATTACATGTAATCCATGGGCTCAATAACATGGGTCACCAATACCATGTGTCTGAAACCACCACTCTTGACCTAACAACTTTGAATTTTTAATCAAGTCAAGTTTATCCTAACAGATGTGTGCATTGGACTAAAATGAAAAATTCATGTACTATGAATTGAGACAAAATTCATATATGAATTGAGCCGGAGTTTGATTTAGACTTACAACATCCAAATGCAACACCTCGAATTGAAGAGGAAAATAGGATATATGAATAAATTTTTAAAATTTTATTATAGATTGGACCCAAAAACATGATATTAATCAAGATTTAACACCAAAAGAGGAAAACTAGACACAAAACAAATGCCTCAAGTAGATGACAAAGTCCATAATGTGTGTGTCTAGGTTGAACATAAAACTTATTAATCAATTAGGAGGATGAGTATATTCATTGCCAAATAATTTTTTTTTTCTTTGATCCATAGAATAGTCTTCGAACTTATAAATATTTGATAGAGGGTCGTGGGATTATGTAAGGTGGTAAGGGAATTTCGATCTCGATCTTGGAGTTTTAAGTATCAAATCATACCTTCAAAAAAATTTCTTTCAACCTTGCTGAAATAATTATTGTATTCTACATCAAACTCAATAATGTAAACTTCCTTCACCTGAGCAAAATAGAAATAAATTGCTAGAGCCCACTTATTATCTAATTCCTTCAACCTATCGATTGTGATATGATCCCAAACTAGTGGTTCTTGAGGCCTTAAGGCAACATTATTATCGGTATGCCTCTTCAACCATTCATACAATAAACATGGAAATTCAACAAAGACAATTTCATGCATATTGAAGTGTAGATATACCTATTCTTCCATTGTTTCACGTTGGTGATCAGACCTTGAGTCTCTTGCCAAGAAAAATTGTCTTCTTTTGCAGTAAACCAATCTTGTATTTCCTCTCGAGACGGATACCACTTCATTATTTTCCTTCATCATGCACTACAAAACCTTTAGGTCCCAACAATGGAACCATTTTTTGGCTCGCTTGCTCACATCCTTACTAATGCTGGGGGGTTGATGACCCAAGGTCCATCCAGAGTTGACCAACAAAATCCCCAATACGTTGCCATATCAATTCTTAGTCGAATATTGAAGAAGGTCTCACTCGAGATGCCATGAGAATCATAGAGACCATCTGGTCTTGTATCAATGATGAAGGGCTAAATTACATAGGGAATCCACTTGGGATGACATTCATACATTCCATTGCAATATACTTAAAGAGTAAAAACATGTATAATTAACATATACATTCATTGGACACATAATCAACACAGTAAATGATAGGAACCATTCCAACTTTTATTATATCCATCCAACCAATCACATACATGGACCAAGAGACTCATAATTCATCATAAAAAACACATTGTGATCTCAAACAATCTCTTAGTAGTTTATTACAAGGCATCATGCACTTTCTCTTAAACTCTACATTTACTACTTAGCTGATACTATCACAAATTTCATACAAAACTTGTTCTAGCTACATACAGAACTAGTATCACAACCAAACTCTTACAAAACATATCCCAAATCATTCAAGAGAAATAAGAGTGAACCTATTGAATGAACAACAATCAACCATAAAAACAACAAAAAAACTCTCTGTGGCATTGCTACTCCCTTTTTGTTTCCTTCTCTACTTTGGGGCTCTGCCACTTTTAGCTCTGCTCTACTTACTATGTTGACTGCCAATCCCACATGATTTTGCCACACACATGCAGTCCATGTAGCCTCTTTGGAGTCTTGGTAGTCTTTACTAACTTTCCATATCATCCCTTAACTTCTCCACGATCTCTCATGCTGCTCGATTTAATCATTAAGGGAGATTTCTCGAAGATCCTTTTCTTGATTTTGGCGTGCATGCGATATCTTCTTGATTTTTGGCACACATAGTGGACCTCAAATTGGCATGCATAGTGGAACTCAGGATAGCATGCTCACTTTATGTCATCCATTACACAATTGTTGGTGTGTGTGAAAAACCGTAGTGCACACACAACTTTTTTTGTGGACGCGTGCAATCTTTATCCCAAAAGTTTGGGTGACAACATCTTGACTGCTCAACTCTTGACACATGACAATGGAGTATCACCATCCTTTTAGAGGACTTCATTACATGGAATCCATGGGCTCAATAACATGGGTCACCAATACCATGTGCCTGAAACCACCACTCTTGACCTAACAACTTTGACTTTTTAATCAAGTCAAGTTTATCCTAACAGATGTGTGCATTGGACTAAAATGCAAAATTCATGTACTATGAATTGAGCTAGAGTTTGATTTAGATTTACAACATTCAAATGCAACACCTCGAATTGAAGAGGAAAATAGGATCTATGAATAAATTAGTAAAATTCCCTTATAGATTGGACCCAAATACATGATATTAATCAAGATTTAACACCAAAAGAGGAAAACTAGACACAAAACAAATGCCTCAAGTAGATGACAAAGTCCATAATGTGTGTGTCTAGGTTGAACATAAAACTTATTAATCAATTAGGAGGACGAGTATATTCATTGCCAAATAATATTTTTTTTCTCTGATCCATAGAATAGTCTTCGAACTTATAAATATTTGATAGAGGGTCGTGGGATTGTGTAAGGTGGTAAGGGAATTTCTATCTTGATCTTGGAGTTTTAAGTATCAAATCAGACTACAGATGTACAAAGACTTGGGAAAGCTAAGCATGTGTTAAAGAATTTGGTAGAAATGTAGAGGAATTCAATTGGATCCCTAATCTATTTAGATATAATGAGGATGACGATCCTGTAAATTTTCTCAGAATTAATAATCAAAGATATTGGATATCATATATTGCATTTTTCCCTACTTCTTTTGTATTGTTGATTTGTGTTCCTGTTTGCTTCTATTTATTAATCTATTCTCTGACTATGCCTTGTATCGTTGAATGCTGCTACCTGTTGAATTTTGAAACTGCCAAGTTTTCAAACCTACAATAATTTACACCTATACAAACGAAGATGAGACATCTTCAATGACACACATGTTGTCCATACATGTGATAAAACAAATTTTGAGTGACATAACAAGTTGAAGAAAAGCTCAATAACTATTTATGGTTTCTTTAAAAGATCAAAATTCTTGAATACAAAGTTTCATCATTCATATATAAAATTATGATTTCTTAAAACTCTTATCAAATTTAAAAAAAAAAAATTCCCTATAAAATGAATAAATTATCCACTTATTAACATAATCTAACCTAAAAAGCAAACAATAATAACCACTTTGTTTATTTTAATGTCTCTCATCTTAACAATGACATTGTTCAAAAAAAATACTTCTAAAGAAGGAGAATTGTCAGGATGTCTCATAACCTCAAAGGACTTGACTATTTCTTTATCATGTCCCTTACAATTTTATTTTATTATTCATTTTATGCCTACTCTAACATGTTTTTGTTAATTTTTATGTTTACCTTTTTATGATAATTTTATAACCCTATCATATAGATAGTAACCTAATTTTGTAGTAAACATGATTTTTCATCCTAAATGTGGGGAGAATATCATATTTTTTTTTTAAGAAATGATTAGAATTTTATTATAATTTAAAATCATTATAATTTAAGATCATTATATGGTGTAACAATATTCTTAATATTTTTATTAATTTTAAAATAATTCAAATATAAATTATTATTATTATATGGTGTGACAATGTTTTTAATATTTTTGTCAATTTTAAAATAATTGAAATAATTAAAAATAAGAAATAAAAAAATAGTAATAATTTTTGTTAATATATCTATAGATATAAATTTGAAAAGAATTTGAAAAAAAAATAAAATAATAAAATTTTAGGAAAATTTAAAATATTGAAATATATCTTAAATTTTTTTTTATTAATGTAAGAAATAAAAAATAGTAATAAACTTTTTTAATATATTTATAAATATAAATTTGAAAAGGATTTGAAAATAAGATAAAATAATAAGGTTTTAGGAATATTTAAAATATTGAAATATGTCTTGAATTTTTTATTAACTTTAAATTAATTTAAATAAATAAAATTAAAAATTCCATAAACTTTAGTAATGACAAGACTCCTTTTCGATAATAAAAGTAAAAAATCTTAATACAAATATATGAAAAATTTTAATAATAAAAAAAAGGAGACCAGACAAACCCTTTGAACCATAGTATTGACAAGACTCCTTTTCTATAATAAAATTAAAAAATCTTAATACAAATAAATGGTATAAGGAGACCATTGACAAACCCTTTTGAACATGTCAGACGTGAGATCAAGGTTTGTGGTCCATGAACATGTTTAAACGTTAGATATAGGCTAATGCACGGCCTTGGAGTTTAGCAACTCAACAATGGGTGTGAATTTAACGCATCTGGGAGCTTTGTATTGATATATGGAAGTATCTCTGTTGAGAGCATAATCCATCAATTGGTTGAACGTTCCCTCTTCGACTACCCTAATTTCCAGGGGGTTGATAGACCTGTTGGACGCTCTTCCATGGTGATAAATAAAATTCAGGGATTGTTCAATAGTGAGACAACAATCTTCAAAGACTGAATAAGGAAATGCAATTGCTTTGGTGTCGTGGTCACAATATACTCGATCAATTGGGCATGGAATGGCACCAGATGCTGAGCATAATTCTCTACCGCACTATGAAGTTGAGCACAACATTATGTTTGCAGAATTCTCTATTGCACCTTCGAATCGATGTTGAGCACAACATTCGGTCTGCACACAAAATGGAATTGTGGCGCAGCATTGTAGAAGCCAGCCACACTTAGCATTCGTAGGGAGCGTACATGGTGCATGTCAAGGGTATCCCGCCACTGTAGTAATCCATATTCCAAAGTAAGAATATATTGAGCCATTGCACCAGTGATGATGACATCCATTATATGCTTAGTGTTAGACCACAGGTGAGTTATAATTCATTGTCAATACTGGGTTGAACATTACCTTTCAACCAAATCAACCAACTCTAGAATGGATCTGTCACGTCTCTGTTGAGAATACCGGTTTTTATGTCCAGGCAAAATTTTCTCCAGTGCTCTTCCAGGAAACGTATAGCTCTGATGAACGCATAAGCGAAGATGGCTCCCATCCTCAGGACCTCATTATGTTGGAGTAGGCCGCATAGAAGTTGAGAGTACATGCTCTAGTAAGCATCTGGATAGAGGACCATCTAGTTAGGACTGGTGTAAACATTGTAGGGATCGTAAAGCCTCTCCCTGAAGTGGGGGATTTTATAATAGCTCTTCAAGACGGGATGTGCGATCAACCCTCCGGGAGTCTTTGCCTCCAATTTTATGAATCAGTAAGTCTTTCTTTTCTTAAATACCGCCCAATCTTCATACTGAACCTCCCTCATTGATGTCTTTCAAATAATTTTAGTAATCCTCATGTTGATTGTTGATTGAATAGTTTTAATGGTTGGAGATACAGATATATGAAAGGAATTGACAAGGGAGGGAGTAGGGTAAATATACCTCAGTGGAGTTTACTAGTAAAATTGTTGGACGATTGTTGATTGAATAGTTTTAATAGCTGTAGATGCATATATACGCTAGGAATTGATAAAGGAGGGAGTAGAGTATGTATACATCCATAGATAGCTAATTGGGCAGGGAAGGCTGGTAGGCACCTAGAAGGTGACCAAAGAACCTAACTGACTCAGTAAAGTTGGAAAACTCAAAAAGAAACTAAAAAAACCAAATCAAACAAAAAATCTCCCACTAAGACCCTAGAGAGACTCCCCAACAAAGTTGCCAATTTTGGTATGAGGAAAATCCCCCTATATTGTGTCTAAGGTAAAGGCAAAGCGCTAACTCCCTTAAAATATTGTTCTACCCTTAAACTACCTTAAAACCATCTAAACAAAATGATGAGAGAGAAAGGAAAGAGAGTTAATGAGTGCACCTTCAGTCCTTGTGGTTGGTGTAGACCTCTTTCATTTGTTGTCGCCTCCTAGATCACAGATCTCCTCCCAAAGATGACCTGCAAAATATTAGGAATGCAATGCAACAACATATGCAATATATACTAATCACTTTAAAAGTTTATACATAGATATAAATGCACAAATTAACAAAAGCATGTAAACATAGGGTTTTGTGTAATATCCCTCATTCGAACCCAATTGTAAATGTAATGTAAGTGTACTTAAGTTGGTGAGATGTTTTGACATCATTTTGTAATGAACCCTCCATGGCATAGTGCGCGCATGAACTGCACAGTAAAATGATGTAGCGTGCACATTCTCGGATACTGCGCGCAGTAACTAAAGTGCGCGCAGTATGGAGGTTAGTGGACCTTGTGTATATGATATGTGCTATAGGCTGGTGAGCCAGTTATTATAAATTGGAATGATTATGTTTTGGAATTAGGCCAGAGCACCTAGATGTTAAAGGCCAGTGTGCCTATTTTGTATATGTCTCATGATTAATATAAATTACATCATTGCGTGTAGACCGACCACGATAAAAGAGATGGGGGACTGAACTTCACCAGTTAGGGAAAGGGAGGGCCAAACATTAAGGGAAAGGGATAAGCTAGAGAGCTTAAGCCAAAAAGGAATATTGTATTAATATTTCTTAAAACCTAAAGTATGGATAATTATTTTATCCGAAGTTCTAAAGTTGGGGACAAGTGGACCAAAGTAGCTTCCAACATGACAAGTGTCAAGTGGGGGACATGCATTCATATCGTGGAGACTTAGCTCATTTGGTCACTTTTTGCAGGATCATTCTCACGATCATCCTAATGATCTCTTCAGACTATCATACTTCACAATCAGTTTTCACGATGATTCCTTCCATCACTCAGTTATCCAGTCAATGATTCCATGACCATTTCACTCACGCAGTCCATTATCCTTCAGACATTCATTTCACTCTATCTGAGCCTATTTCCATAACCTTCTCCAGTTGGTGTACATGGTTAGCTTGGGAGCGGGATTGAAGAAGTAGGTTGTTAGGCCCCTGGGAAATTGAAGAGGCGGGTTGTCAGGCCCGTGAGAAATTCTCTGAGTGAGAGAATTGCTGAGGATTGATTCCTTAAGGTGCTAAACTGCAGCTACAGTTCTCTGAGACTTCCTGTCTGGCCTGTTGCTGAAGCCCTGGAAGGGAAGTGGGGCAGCCGAGGGACTGTTGAGCAAAGAAGGGTCACACTTCCCTTGGGTGGGACAAGCATGTGGGGAATGAGAGGCAATAGGTTGTTAGTTGAGCGAGCACCTGAGACGGAGTCTTTACTGTTGTCTATGAACCCTAGCCTAGTTAGGAACCCCTTTACCCAGGTGGAGTTTAGTCCTAGCTCGGGGGTGACTCACTGTTGAGAGTGATGAACAGTGTAGTCTAAGGCTGGAAGGCTTATGGACGGTCTGTACGCAGTTGGTGACAATCTTTCCAAGATAAGTACCAATCGTATGATAAAATTATATGCTACATTTTTATTTACCTGCTTATGTTACGGTTTATCATATATGTGATTATAATTGCCTGTATGTTTATGGGTATTTCCCTGTATGTGTTGCATATCTGTGTTTACCATTACTTTGGTATGAAATCGTATATTACATAATGTAATTGTTTGTTTATGTTATATGTAAATCTTCCGCAAGAGTGATGTATGTATATGTTTAAGTTGCATGTAGTTTGAAGAGAAAATTTATGTGGCATAACTCAGTTGAATATTGGGTATGTTACCGTATGTTCCGCAGTAAGAGAACAAAAGTGTTCCCTAGAGTAGCATGGCCCGGCCTGTTTAAGGCTAGGGATGTTACCAACTGGTATCAAAACATGAGATATTTCTATGGAGTGGCATTCCTCGGCCTGTGGTTGGCTGGAGGACGTTACAATTTGGTATCAGAGCTTCAGTTTCAATACTAAGCTTGGATGGGCTGGAAAGGTTCAAGTGAAGTGAATATTCACAGAAGATTAATTTCAAAGTGACCAAATTTTAGAATATTGGTGTGTAGGCGCATGTGGTAAATTTTGGCACCGCATCGAAAATGTTGGCGTGCAAGTGTGCGCGGTAAATTGTGGCACTATGCAGAAGAATATTGTGTGTGGGTGCATGCACTGAATTTAGCCTTGTGTGGTGAGTACTCACATAGTAATGTGCACATGGGGTGCACAAGTATTGCATAACATAGAGGTATTTTGTTGGTACGTGCATAGTATGAGTATAAGTTGTCTCGCAACAGTGTATTCAATGGTGCACACAGATTATTGTGTGAGATGGAACATATTGAACTTTGACATGGTGCAATGCATAGGGAGAAATGCATGTGGAGTATCAGTGCGCGATACCAAAACTGTGCGCAGTGGATATTGGCGCACAACGCAAAAGTAGTGCGCGCAAGTTGTCGGCGTGACAGAGAAGAAATGCATAGTGGATATAGGTGCACAAAAATGCGTTTTACCTTGTGATGTTGTTATGCACGATAAATATGGATGTACAGGTTGAAGTTTAGTGCGCTTGAAGTCGTTTGGAAGGCAAATTGAGTTTGAGTTTAATTTGCATAATATTAGAAGAAAAAGAAACACACAACCACATCTGAGCATTAATTAAAAAGAATTCTGAGTTTTATATTCCTCCGATTCAGACAGATGGAAGTGAAATATAAGTTTACAAGAAAAGCGTACTATAAAAGAAAACAAGACTCATAACACCACCGGATAGAATTTTGTAATAAATAGTCCAAAATCCGCTTCTGTATTTATATAATCGTATTAATCCCAAAATTACAAAAAGGGAATGATAGCAGTTATCCTGTTGTAAAAGGGTCGTTAGGAACAAACCTATCATCTCTGGTGCTCCTGACCTCTACTACTAGCTGGTCAAAATTTTTTGAAACATACTTAACTTTAGTTGAAGACTCACTTCAGCTTAGCGATCTCCTCCTTTAAAGAATCTAACTAGACCGGTTGATTCTCTCCAACACTTTTGGCCGTTTTAGCCGTGGACTCCTCCTTCTTCTATCGCTTGCTCCTTTTCTTCTTAGCAGCTAGCCTGTTGATGACTAAATCCTTCATAGTGGGATTCAACCTGAATTCCAACTGCGAGTCTATAGCCGTCTCTGTGTGGAATTTAGTCGCTAGAATGTGCGCAAGTACCCTTTCCTCCTTATTCACAAGAAAGTCTAGCATGTTGCCCAAATAACCATTCTCACTGGATTTAGCCTTGTCCATGTATCTCAATTTGTGGATACCAAAATGCTTTTACAGAGAGCAGAAATTCAAGCAATTTGGAGATCACTTCGTTTATGGATAAGCAGATACCTTCATACTTGAGGATTGGTAGTTATAGAATTCCAATTTGAAGCGCAGACAGATTATGTACAAGAGCGTTGGGTTGCCATGATCAGCTAATCAATTTCAAATGATTAAATTTTGAGTTCATTACATGGTGGAGTTCAACTGACATCACATGGCTGCGAAGTACCGAACGAGTGAAACAGGGTGATCTGACTAGCCGTCATCCACTCCATGAGTGGTGGATTTGACATACTGAAACACGTGATACCGCGTCATGGCGAAAGTGGTTTCAGAAAACCACCTTATTGTCCATATGTATCTTTGAAGGTGTCGTGCGTCTATGTTTTCAAGACTTGGGTCTTATCTATATTTGTCATGGTGATAACACCAAGAAATCAGGAGAGATAATTCTGATGTATACATTGAACCAAAATGGTTCATATTTTTCATGAATTGTTGAATTGTTATCCTGATAAGTTTTGATGGCTGCACGTTTTGTAGAATTAACAAAAACTAGATTAGATCAGACCAGTGCAGAGTCCATAGGAATGGAAGAAGCACAGGGGAATTACAATCAACAAGATGAGAGTAGAGGGGTGGATGTCCATTTGGGAATTGAAGGAACAAACTCCAATGGGCATGGAGAAGAAAGGAATGAAAACATGATTATGGAAGAGACCATTAAGAATTTGCAGAAGGATGTCCAAAGCCATAAAGCTGATAATGAAAGGCTTATGAGAGCCAAACAACAACAGAATGACTTCAACATGAAGTTATTGGAGGGCTTGAACAAAATATAAAAGAAATTGATTAAGAAGAATGGATTAAGAAAAAATGGAAGTCACAAACCTTCAAATGAGAAAAGAAAAACAAGAAGTATTAGCAGACATCACCATCACTCCCCAAGGAATTCCAATAAGAGAACATGCAACATCTTGAGTCCATCCCCTATCAGAAGGTATAAGAAGTCTGGGGTAGATGAACTATGAGGAGAAATGAACAAAATCAAACCTCCTACATTTGATGGAGAGCACAAAAAGGATGAAGATGTAGAAACATGGTTGTTGGGAATGAGAAAGTATTTTCAATTGCATAATTATTCTTCTCATGCAGAAGGTATAATTGCTATGCATCAACTCAAAGGAAAGACCTCCATGTGGTGGCATCAGTTTGTGCAGGTGAAACACATTAAAGAGAAAAGTGTTACTTGGAGGGAATTCAAGAAGTATTTTGAGAATAAATACTTGACTAAGAGATACTATGACAAGAAAATGAAAGAGTTCTTTGAACTCAAGCTTGGAAGTATGACCATAAATGAATATGAGAGAAGGTTTCTAGAACTGCTGAAGTATGTCTCTTTCATCAAGGATGAGATAGTCAAAATTCAAAGGTATTTGAGTGGATTTCCATCACTCATCAGTGACAAAATACAATATGATGATCCCAAGACATCAGAAGAGACCATAAGGCGAGATAAATGCCTATATGATCAGTAGAAAGCAAGACTAGATTTCCAAAAGGCTTGGGAAGACAATAAGAAATTCAAGATGGATCAGAGGAAGAAGGGAGCTAAGCCACCATTCTTCAGAAATAATCCACAAGGACAACAAATTCCTAAAGAACCCAAAACAATTGACACAGGGAGTCAATAGCCAAGGCAGCCGCCTATTCAATGTTGGGGTTGTAAAGGAGATCATAGGTTCATAGATTGTCCTCACAAAGGTGAAAAAGGTAGGGTTGTTCACAATGTACAACAAGTTGAAACAGTGGAAGACATGGGCAGATATGTGCCAAGGATTTATGCAGCCTTGGAAAACAAGAAAGCAGAGTATCAGTCCCACATGATTCAAGTGGAAGGTATGATCAACAACCAAACCATTTCTATTTTAATTGATTCAGGAGCTAGTCATAGTTATATAGACCCTAAGATGGTGGAAAGTTTGCAATTGCCAAGAAGCAAACATGGGAAATCCTAGTTGGTGCAGTTGGCTACAAAAGCCAAAAGAGACGTTAATGATATGGTTAAGTCATGCCTCATAGACATGAATGGATTGAACACCAAGGCAGATTTAAACATCTTGCCTTTAGGTTCCTATCACTGTCTAATTGGGATGGATTGGTTGGACCAACATCACTCTCTCTTAGACTGTCACAAAAAAACATTTACTTGTTTGGATGAGGAAGGGAAACTAAGGAAAGTACAGGGAATTCCCAGGGAAGTAACCATTAGAGAAATCTCAGCATTACAGATGAAGAAATGTTACAGAAAAGGGTGTCAAATAATTGCAGCTCATTTGGCAGAGACACATAGAGATAAGGTGCCAAATTTGGAGGATCATGTAGTCCTGGAAGATTTTGAAGATGTGTTCAAGGAGGTACCTGGACTACCCCCAAGGAGAGACATTGATTACTCTATAAATTTAATGCCTGGAGCAACACCAATATCAAAGACTCCTTACAGAATGAGTACACCAGTGTTGAAGGAGTTGCAAAAGCAGCTTGAAGAACTTCTGAAGAAGGGGTATATATGCCCAAGTGTGTCACCCTGGGGTGCTCCAGTCTTGTTTGTGAGAAAGAAATATGGAACACTAAGATTGTGCATTGACTTCAGATAGTTGAATAAAGTGACTGTTAAGAACAAGTATCCTTTGCCAAGGATTGATGATCTATTTGATCAATTGAAGGATGCAAAGATATTTTCAAAGATAGATCTCAGATCAGGATACCATCAGGTAAGGATTAAATAAGAAGATATTAGCAAGACCGCCTTCAGGACAAGGTATGGTCATTATGAGTTCACAGTGGTGCCATTTGGGTTGCCAAATGCACCAGTTGTTTTCATGTGCTTAATGAATGGTGTTTTCCGAGAATATTTGGACAAGTTTTTCATTGTCTTTTTGGATGAAATTCTTATATATTCTAAGTCAGAGGAAGATCATGAACATAATTTGAGGATGGTGTTGCAAGTATTAAGGGAACATCAGTTGTATTCCAAATTGAGCAAGTGCTCATTTTATCAGAAACAAATTCATTATTTGGGGCATATCATTTCAAAGGATGGGATAACAGTGGATCCTCAGAAGATAGAGGCCATTAGAGAATAGTTAGCACCGAAGAATGTGACAGAGGTGAGATCATTCATGGGTCTTGCAGGCTACTACAGAATATTTATTGAAGGATTCTCAAAGATTGCACATCCAATCACTTCCTTGCAAAGAAAGGGAGTGAAGTTTTAGTGGACATTGGATTGCGAGAAGAGTTTCCAACACTTGAAACAATTATTGACAAGTGCTCCAATATTAAGGATCGCAGACCCAGATGAAGACTTCATTTTATGCACCGATGCATGTAATGAAGGACTTGGTGGAGTCCTATGTTAAAATGGGTTTGTCATATGTTATGAATCAAGGAAGTTGAAGGATCATGAAATAAACTATGCCACTCATGATTTGGAGTTGGCAGCCATAGTGCATGCCTTGAGGAAATGGAGACACTACCTCGTGGGGAAGAGGTTTGAGCTAAGAACAGACCACAATGGTCTGAAATATTTATTTGATCAGCCAAATCTAAATGCTAGGCAAAGCAGATGGTTAAAATTTCTAAGAGAATATGACTTTGATATAAATCATATCAAGGGGAAAGAGAATAAAGTGGTTGATGCACTCAGCAAGAGGGTGGATGAATTGCATGCTACAACCATTAGAATGTATCAGAATGATATTAAAAGAAAAATTATGGAGGCTGCAAATGCAGATCTGCAATACAGAGAATTGGTAGCAATGCTACAACAGGGTAAGATGCCAAAAAAGGTGGATAATTATAATTTGGGAATAGATGGAATACTACTGTACAAGAAAAAAAAAATGTTCCAAATGTCCATGGCTTGAAACATATGATTTTTCATGAGATGCATAATGTTCCTTATGCAGGGCACCCTGTTCCTTATGTAGGGCACCCTGGATATCAAAAAACCGTGGCAACGATCAAGAGCCATTACTTTTGGCCAGGTATGAAGAGAGATATCGTTTAATACATTGTTAAATGTATGGAATGCCAGAAAGTTAAAGTTGATAATAGGCACCTAGTAGGGTTGTTGCAACCTTTACCCATTCCTGAATGGAAGTGGGAAGTGGTGACAATGGATTTTATTATGGGATTGCCCAGAATAGGCAAGTTGTATGAGTCAATCATGGTGGTGGTGGAGCTTATGAAAGCTGCCCATTTTATTCCACTAAAAACTACTCACAAGGCAGCACGATTGCATGGGATTCCTAAAACAATTGTGTCCGACAGAGACCCAAAATTCACCTTGAATTTCTGGAAATGATTGTTCAAAGGAGTCAGAACAAATTTGAACTTTAGTACAACTTATCATCCTGAGTCTGATGGACAAACAGAGAAGGTGAACAGAGTGATAGAAGATATACTGAGAATGTATGTGATGGAAAAACCATTGAAATGGGAAGACTACCTACATTTGGTAGAATTCGCTTACAACAATGGGTATCAGGCATCATTGAAGATGAGCCCATTTGAAGCACTTTATGGTAGAAATTGCAATACTCTAGTGAGTTGGGATAATCCAGCTGATAGGAAAGTAGTTGGGCCAAAATTGCTCAAGGAGATGGAGGACCAAATGATAAAAATTAAGCAGAATTTAAAAGATGCCCAAGACGGACAGAAAAGTGATGTCACTAAGAATAGAACCCACAGAGAATTCAAAGTGGGTGATCATGTTTTCCTGAAAGTGAAAGCTAACATGAGTTCCCTAAAGCTGGGAAGCTACGCCAAGTTGGCAGCTAGATTTTGTGGAACATTTGAAATCCTAGAGAGGATTGGTTTAGTTGCTTATATGATTGCATTGCCTACATCTATGTCTGTTCATAATGTCTTCCATGTATCATTGCTAGAGAAATATATACATGATGCTAATCATGTTATTGATTGGAATGTGATTCAAGTGGAGCAAGAAGGTGCTTTTCAAGTGCATCCAGTGTGCATTTTGGACCGGAAAGTCAAGCAACTCCGAAACCAAGCCATAGGGATTGTAAAGGTCCAATGGACCTGATACGGTCCTGAGGATGTTACTTGGGAGCATGAGGATGCAATGCGAACATAATACCCACATCTTTTTGAAGATTTTTGAAAAACTCTATTGTATATGGGTGTATGATGCATTGAGGACGGTGCATAAATAAGGGGAGGGGATTGTAATATCCCTTTTTCGAACCCAATTGTAAATGTAATGTAAGTGTACTTAAGCTGGTGAGCTGTTTTGACATCATTTTGTAATGCACCTTCCATGGCATAGTGCACGCATGAACTGCGCAGTAAAATGATGTAGCGTGCACATTCCCATATACCGCGCACAGTAACTAAAGTGAACGCAGTATGGAGGTCAGCGAACCTTGTGTATATGATACGAGACATAGGCTGGTGAGCCAGTTATTATAA
Organism: Picea engelmannii; assembly: GCA_009831015.1. Lineage (NCBI taxonomy): Eukaryota > Viridiplantae > Streptophyta > Pinopsida > Pinales > Pinaceae > Picea > Picea engelmannii. Next base: position 161,573 of record ML806492.1, on the reverse strand, counting down.
GATGGAATGCTTATGTTTTGGAATTAGGCCAGAGTGCCTAGATGTGAAAGGCCAGTGCACCTATTTTGTATATGTCTCATGATTAATATAAAATACATCGTTGCGTGCAAAATGACCATGATAAAAGAGACGAGGGAAGGAACTTCACCAGTTAGGGAAAGGGAGGGACAAAATTTAAGGGAAAGGGCTAAGCTAGAGATCTTAAGCCAAAAAGGAATATTATATTAATATTTCTTAAAACCTAAAGTATGGATAATTATTTTATCCTAAGTTCTAAAGTTGGGGACAAGTGGACCAAAGTAGCTTCCAACATGACAAGTGTCAAGTGGGGGACATGCATTCATATCGTGGATACTTAGCTCATTTGGTCACTTTTTGCAGGATCATTCTCACCATCATCCTAACGATCTTTTCGAACTATCATACTTCATGACCAGTTTTCACGATGATTCCTTCCATCACTTAGTTATCCAGTCAATAATTCCATGACCATTTCACTCACGTAGTATGTTATCCTTCAAACATTCTTTCACTGTATCTGATCTTGTTTCCATAACCTTCTCTGGTTGATGTACCTGGTTAGCTTGGGAGCAGGATTCAAGAAGCGGGTTGTCAGGCCCATGGGAAATTGAAGAGGCGGGTTGTCATGCCCATGAGAAATTCTCCGAGCGAGAGAATTGCTGAGGATTGATTCCCGAAGGTGCTAAACTGCAGCTACAGTGCTCTGATACTTCATGTATGGCCTGTTGCTAAAGCCCTGAAAGGGAAGTGGGGCAGTCGAGGGACTATTGAGCAGAGAAGGGGCACACTTCCTTGGGTGGGATAGGCATGTGGGGAATGAGAGGCAATACACTGTTAGTTGAGCGAGCACCTGAGACGAAGTCTAAATTCCTGTTGTCTATGAACCCTAGCCTAGTTAGGAACCCCTTTACCTAGGTGGAGTTCAATCCCAGCTCGGGGGTGACTCACTGTTGAGAGTGATGAATAGTGTAGTCTAAGGCTAGGAGGTTCATGGAGGGTCTGTACACAGTTGATGACAATATTTCCAAGATAAGTACCAAATGTGTGATAAAATTATATGCTGCATTGTTATTTACGTGCTTATGTTACAGTTTATCATATATGTGATTATAATTGCCTATATGTTTATGGGTATTTCCCTGTATATGTTGCATATATGTGTTTACCGTTATTTCGGTAGGAAATTGTATATTACAGAATGTAATTGTTTGTTTATGTTATATGTAAAGATTCTGCAAGGGTGATGTATGTATATGTTTAAGTTGCATGCAGTTTGAAGAGAAAATTTATGTGGCATAACTCAGTTGAATATTGGGTATGTTACCGTATGTTCCACAGTAAGAGAACGAAAGTGTTCCCTAGAGTAGCATGGACCGGCCTGTTTAAGGCTAGGGATGTTACCAACTGGTATCAGAGCATGAGAGATTGATCTGGAGTGGAATTTCTTGGCATGCGGTTGGCCAGGGGACGTTACATTTTGGGACAAGGATGAAATCTTTTATTCAATTTCAAGACAAAAAGGATTACAACCTTTTTCAGCAACCACTCCACGAACCAAGTCTGGGCTCCTCTATTGTGGCTCCAAGTGCATCAATCCCATGTTAGCTTCTCACAACCAACATATCACCAAGGGAAGGAGGAAGGGTTGCATAAGAAGAAAGGATGGAGGGAAAGGTCGGGGCTAAAACTCAGAATGGGATGCAAATCTTGGGCTAAGAAAGGGCAGGGATTTTGACAAAGTTTTCTTATTCTCTTGCATATGTTTCTAAATGACTCCCCAAGACCTCTTTTTATATGAGAAAAAAGGTGGATATTTGGTTTGGGGATGGGATACAAAGGGTAAAATGGTTAGGAAACCCTCCATAACCTGTAAAATCTGCCAAATTTTGTGCAATTTTACATTTTTTGTAACTTTTGGAGCTAAACACGGTATATCTAGCATGAAACATGCATGTGTACGTGAGCTAACTAGCATGCATCATGGATGTGTATGCAGACTATTAGTTCGGTAGGGTGCGTACACTCTCCAAAAAATGTTTTTTTTAAAAGGAAGCATCAACAGTATTTTGGAAAAGAATACAAATGGGAGGGCCAATGAATCATATGCATAGATAAGGCATTTTTGGACTATAACAATTATTTGAGGGACTGATAGATGCATATGTTGTAGATAAATGGATAAATCTGCTCGAAGGGTATTTTTCGACCCACAATTTTTCCCATAGGGAAACGATTACTTTTTCACTCGTCAAGGTCGTCGCCCATATTAAGGACTGGTGGGATACATACTCTGAGCAAAGGGCCATAAAGGAATCTGCAATATTTTCGGTCGCCCCCACCTGGGATTCCTTTAGGGACATCGTTAAAGAATAATACTACCATGTTGGAAGCTACGAGGACCAGTACACAAGATGGACCACACTGCATCAGGAAAGGGACCATATAGTACCGGATTGCACCAATATTTTCCATACTCTGCGCACCAAATTCGGTATCAAAGACTCTGAATGACATCTGGTGCTCAAATACCATATTTGTCTACAAGGATACATTAAAAACTGAAATGGAGTTTCTGGACATCACATCATTAGGTGCGGCTTATAGATATGTTGTCAAGATCGAGTATAAATTTAAGAAGAAGAGGCAAGAGTTTGGATCTGCAAATTCCTCACAGTCGAAGCATGGAAAAGACACTCCCAACCCACAAAAAAAGGGACAGAGAAAAGATGTCCGCTCTCAGGACAACCAGTCCAATCTGCAACCCAAGAAAGGTAATGAGAAGTCGAAGAAGGACACATAAAGTTGGTGTGAATGCCATAAAATCCCTTGGCACAACACTGAAGAATGTCGCTCCAAGAGGTCACTAGTGGATGAGCTTAAATCTTCTGAGTCAGAGGCAGATTCTGACTCCAAATCAAATCCAGAAAGTGGGAAGGAGATCATCGATTCAGAATCTAGTGCCACTGTCTCTACCACCAAAGTCTAGCTAAGCAAAACAGAATAACCATAGGAAGGGGAATGCCTCTTTCACTCGCAGATGTGGGTAAAGGGGGTTATGTTGCATTTCATTGTCTATAGCAGTAGTCAGAAGAAACTGATCTCAACAGAGACCATCAAGTGGTTGGACCTACTGATAAAACTGCACATGAAACCCTACACCATCGGTTGGCTTCTCCAAGGAAGAGATCTCTATGTCGGCCAACAATGTCGTCTGCCCTACAACATCAAACCCTTCAAAGACAAGGTATTGTGTGATATTGCTCCTTAAAGTTTGTGATGTTATTTTAGGCCAACCATATTTGTGGAAGTGACATGTTGTGTATTAGTCTAGACCTTGCAGTGTTATTATTACTTTGGGTAGACAATTGTACAGTGTACCAGAGGCAGCACCGCTTATCGCTATTTATTTAATCTTTGTGAATAAATGTAGTAGGTCATTTCACAGACTGGGAAGTTGGTCTTCTTTTTTATCTGTTCTCACAGTAAGTAGAAGGTTGCCGCCACATCTGTGACCTCTACATGAAGCCTCTCTTTGAAATAGAAGAAAGTGGACAGGATCGTGGAAGAGTATAGAGACATCTTCTCCTCACGCATCGGGGTACCGACGCACTACCAAGTCAAGCATCCAATTGATCTAACCCCCTGTGCACCATTTCCTAATGGACTAGTCTATCGTCGCTCACTGATGGAAAATGAAATCATGCACCAGATCCAAGAGATGCTTCAAAAGGGGCACATCCGACCCAACTCCCCCCATTGCAAAGGCTCAATTGTGCTGGTGCAGAAGAAATATGAGACTCGACGGATCTACATTGATTACATAGCATTAAACAAAATCACAGTCAAGAACTAGTACCTAATTCCCTAAATTGATGACCTTCTTGACCAACTTAAGGGGGAAAATTTCTTCAACAAGATTGACCTAAAGTCTGGATACCATTAGGTTCCCATCGAACCAACTGATGTATGAAAGACAACTTTCAAATCTAAAGAAGGTCTCTTCAAATGGTTGGTCATGCCCTTTGGATTAACAAATGCACCAACAAATTTCATGAGATTGATGGATGATGTATTGAGACCCTTCACCAACTCTATTTTGGTGGTATATCTAGATGACATCCTCATCTTCAACATAACTTGGGAGGAGCACATGCAACATATTCAATAGGTTTTGAGCACTTTGCGGAAACACAAGCTATATTCCAACTTTGATCCATTGTTGGTCTATATTGTTGATGAGCATGGGGTAGTACATGTGGATTCAACTAAGATCCAATTCATCTGTGACTGGCCAACCCCTTCATAGCTTCTTGAGAATTTCCAACTGCTACCGAAGATTCATGTTGGGATTCTCCCATATTACATGTGCCCTCAACCAAGTAACCAAGGGTGGTGGCAAGGAAAAGTCCGCATGGGGTAGGCACAACAACAAGCATTTGATGATGTGAAGCATCACTTATGCTCAACTCTAGTACTCTCCTTACCCGATATGAAACAACCGTTCAAGATTGAGACTAATGCCTCCGACTGTGTTGTAGGCATAGTTCTCACTCAGCACGGTCGTCTAGCAGAATACCATAGTGAGACACTCTCAAATAATTTATGAAAATACCCCACCTATGACAACGAAATGTATTCCATTTTACAAGCCTGTCGTCAATGGAAACATTACATTCTAGGAAAGGAGACAACCATCCACACTGATCACAAGCCTCTGTAGTTCGTACAAACATAAGGGAGGTTGCAGAATGACTACCATCAAAAGTGGTTCACATATATGCATTAGTTCCATCTCAACATCAAGTATAAAACAGGGAGAAAAAATCGTGTCGTTAACTGCCTCAATCAACCTCCCATTGTTGCACTCACCACAGTGCTCCATTCCGATGGGAATGAGGCATTTGAGTGGCCCCAACTCTATCAACATGACCCTAACTTCACCAGCACCTATAATCTCTTGGGTACAGGCGTGAATGCCAATGATTTTCACATCTAGGATGGATTGTTATGCCATTTGGGTCACCTCCGTGTTCCCACAAGAGAGTGTGCAAAGATTATTTGGGAGGCTCACTACAGTTGGGCGGAAGGGACATTTTGGCATGGAGAAAATTGTGGCCTTTCTACATAAACATTTTTATTGGCAAAATCTCCAACAAGACATCATCAGGTATATCCAATCTTGCACTGCATGTGCCATTGCCAAACCAACCATCAAGAAGTAAGGATTATACACCCTTCTTCCTACTCCTGAGAGGCCTTGGGAATCCATCTCGATGGATTAGATTTCTGTCCTTCTGTCCACCAAGCACGACAATGATTGTGTATTTTTCGTAGTTGATTGATTTTCGAATATGGCCATTCTCACAGCCTATAAGAAGATCATCATAGAAAAAGATAATTCCAATCTCTTCTTTGAATGGGTGTGGGTCTAGTTTGGGATACCACAGAACATCACCTCAGACCGGGACAGTAGGTTCCTCAACACATTTTGGTTAAGTCTTTGGTCACTATTGGACACCAAGCTCGCTAAATCCATTGCTTTCGACCCCCAAACCGATGTCCAGAAAAAGGTCATCAATTAGATGATTGTGCACATCCCACGCATGTATAACTCTAAGAATCCACATACATGGGATGAGAGTCTTCCCTATGTTCAACACAACTACAACATGGCTCTCCATAGCTGCACCGACCATAGCCCATTTCAGGTGCGGCTGGGATTCCAACCCTTGGGTCCCATTAATGTTGCACTACCTCTTGGAACCACACAAGCAAAATCTTCCCATGTTCATTATGAGGCCAAAAAATCCACTAGATTCATTGAGAGGATTCAACACATTTTCCAACAGTCCATGATATTTTGCAGAAACCCAATGCTAAGTACAAGCAATTCCATGATCAACACCAAGTTCCACACCAGTTTCAGGTGGGAGGCAAGGTTTGATTACATTTGCAGAAAGAGCATCTTACTAGGCCCCATTGGAAGCTCTACCCACTTATCTATAGGCCTTAAACTATCACCAATGTTGTGGGTAGCAATGCTTTTGAGCTCAACATTCCACTCTTCCTTGGGTTGCACCCAGTGTTCAATGTGGACATCCTTCAACCATATTTTCCACCATTATTGGACACCTTGGAGAACATAGAATATTTGAAACCAATAGATCTCAACCCTGACTACATGGAACAAGCATCCAATGATCAAATAGTGGACACATAGGTCAAGGGCACTCATCAGCAGAGGATCTAGCTTTATCGGGTTGTCAAGGCAAGGCAATTCCTACACCAAGGAAAGTGGCTCACCCCAGGGCCAAATTCAATAGAAGTTTCCTTAGCTGATGGGGGCACTCAATGCAATGGATACCATTGATTCCTAAGGGGGGAGGACTGATCCAAGTGGATATTAGTGGTCACCCACCTATTCCAACTAGCTCATCTTGACAGTTATTAGTTCAACACGTTTATCTGTAATTATGACATTTCTTTGTAATTGTGGGTTCTGCTCTTCTGTGTTGTCCTAAAGCCCTACACAACATCCAGGTGGATATTGGTGGCCACCCACCTATTCCAATTGGCTTATTTTGGAAGTTGTCATATCAATACATCTTTATGTACTTCCAGGGTCGTTTTGGGGCCCTAGAAAATGTTTTTTTGGCTTGCCATAGTCAAACTGTAGATATATTCAGAGTTTGATGGCATAATGTGTTGTTCTTGAAAATACTTTTCCAATGGGCTATCACACGCCTAAAACGAAGGTTGTAAGAAAAATTTACCACCCCGAGAAGTTGAGGTACCAACTTACCCATCAGGGCCCACATAACTTTTGGCGTTTCATCTCTTAGGGTTAGGTTTTTGGATGCCTAGGGTTTTTGCATTCATGAGTAATGTTAAAAATTCCTTTGGAGCCTCACTGTAATCATTCTTCTCAGACCGATGTGCATTGGGATAAAATGCAAAATTCATGTATGAATTGAGCCGAAGTTTGACTTAGATTTACAACATCCAAATGAAATA
>ML806492.1:123944-151406 GCA_009831015.1 Picea engelmannii | reverse complement strand
TGTATATAGATCTCACATAACTTTTATGCACAAATTTAATAGATTGTAATTTAATTATATTTTAAATTTAATTTAATATATTATTTATTGAAGATACAAAGTCATAAAAGAGATATTGAAAATTAAATATAAAAAAGAAGAGGAGAAAATGTAAGATTTATGTAAGAAATTAAAAAGATGAAATATATATATATAAGGTTGAACTTTATAAAATTTGCGGACGAAATTTCAGTGATAACAATATACAAGTAGTAATAGAAGCAATGAACCTGGTGCAACAACCACAACATCCAACCAAGTAAAAAAGCATGAGCAGAAGAAAAAACAATGTTGCAGTCAGTGTGGAGACACAGGACATGCCAAAGAAAAATGTTGGAATTTATATCCATGCAATATTTGTAGTCTTAAAAATCATGATCATCAAAAGTGTTGGAACAAAGAAATTTCAAAGCCTCATATACAAGTACAATGTGGATGGATAGATGTCCCTGAATGGAAAAATGTTATGTTCATGTTGAAAGGATTTTATAGGTTGAAGTGTTCAAATGTACGACAATATCTCCCATACAAAGTTCATGAGTTAGTTGGTCCCCCAAAGGTCAATTATCATTAAAGTCAGTTGTACATGTTTAAGAAAGAGTTGTCAATTTATTGAGTCATTGATTTGAGCCATTTTATTGGTTCATGGTAACCCAAAAACCACTTTGTAATGTTAGATGTAAGTTTGTGGTCAGCTGAAACCATTTGATGTAATAAATGGTTCATGATAATGTGAAACCCGTTTGAGTTTGTAATGGTTACGGGTAAGACGAGAAAACCTAAGATATGATGTATTGGTTGAGGGTAAGTCGTAGAAAACCCATGGGAAGGTCAAGGGTAAGCTAGAAATACTTGATATGAAGATGATGCAGTTCAAATGATTGACTCAGATATAGCTCAGGAATACAATGTCAAATGAAGAAAAAAATGCAAATGAAGAAGAGTGAAGATGATTCAAAGAGGATGCATAAGACTAAAGGTGATGCAGAATACAATAGACACAAATGAAGGAAACTCAAATATCTAGTTTGAAGCACAAGTATTCATTAAGGGGGAGTATGAAGGAACAATTCATACTTGTGATAATTATATGATGAAATTATTATTAATGTAACTAGACTTATTCTAGAAGTATATGTATGATCAAAGATGAGGACAATGAGTGAAGTTAGGGATGGAGATATTCTTGAAGATATTGTGGAGATTGTTATGCTATATTGGAAATCTCATTATGAGAACCTCAATGCTAAATTATGAGGCCTCATGAATGTATTGTTTGTAAGAAAGATGTATCATTATTTTGTACATTAATGAATATGTGAGTTTTGTGTATATATTTGCATTCTTATGATGATTTATGCGTTATTATTTGTTGCTATGTTTCTCATAATTCCTACACAAACAACATATTGATCCACAATGGGATTTATTTCAGTATCCTTTTCCGAGGACCTTCAACAAACTTTCTTTCAACCTTGCTGAAATAATCATTGTATTCTACATCAAACTCAATAATGTAATCTTCCTTCACCTGAACAAAATAGAAATAAATTGCTAGAGCCCACTTATTATCTAATTCCTTCAACCTATCGATTGTGATATGATCCCAAACTAGTGATTCTTGAGGCCTTAAGGCAACATTGGTATCGGTATGCCTCTTCAACCATTCATACAATAAACATGGAAATTCAACAAAGAAAATTTCATGCATATTGAAGTGTAGATATACCTATTCTTCCATTGTTCCACGTTGGTGATCAAACCTTGAGTCTCTTGCCAAGAAAAATCATCTTCTTTTGCAGTAAACCAATCTTGTATTTTGTCCCGAGATGGATACCACCTGATTATTTTCCTTCATCATGTACTACAAAACCTTTAGGTCCCAGTAATGGAACCATTTTTTGGCTCCCTTACTCACATCCTTCTTAATGCTGGGGGGTTGATGACCCAAGGTCCATCCAGAGTTGACCAACAAAATCCCCAAGATGTCGCCATATCAATTATGAGTCGAATATTGAAGAAGGTCTCACTCGAGATGCCATGAGAATCATAGAGACCATATGGTCTTGTATCAATGATGAAGGGTTAAATTACATAGGGAATCCACTTGGGATGACATTCATGCATTCCATTGAAATATACCTAAAGAGTAAAAACCTGTATAATTAACATATACATTCATTGGACACATAATCGACACAACAAATGATAGGAACCATTACAACTTTTATTATATTATATCCATCCAACCAATCACATACATGGACCAAGAGACTCATAATTCATAATAAAAAACACATTATGCCCTCAAACAATCTCTTAGTAGTTTATTACAAGGCACCATGCACTTTCTCTTAAACTCTACATTTACTACTTAGCAGACACAATCACAAATTTCATACAAAACTTGTTCTAGCTACATACAGAACTAGTATCACAACCAAACTCTTACAAAACATATCTCGAATCATTCGAGAGAAATAAGAGTGAACCTATTGAATGAAAAACAATCAACCATAAAAACAACAACAAAAACCTCTTTGTGTCATTACTACTCCCTTTTGTTTCCTTCTCTACTTTGGTGCTCTGCCACTTTTAGCTCTGCTCCACTTACTATACTAATTGCCAATCCCACATGCTTCTGCCACACACATGCAGTCCATGTAGCTTCTTTGGAGTCATGGTAGTCTTAACTAACTTTCCATATCATCCCTTAACTTCTCCATGATCTCTCATGCTTCTCGATTTAATCATTAAGGGAGATTTCTCGAAGATCCTTTTCTTGATTTTGGCATGCATGCGATATCTTCTTGATTTTTGGCACACATAATGGACCTCAAATTGGCATGCATAGTGGAACTCGGACTAGCATGCTCACTTTATTTCATCCATTTCACAATTGTTGGTGTGCGTGAAAAACTGTAGTGCACACACAAATGTTTTTTTGTACGCGTGCAATCTTTATCCCAAAAGTTTGGGTGCCAACATCTTGACCGCTCAACTCTTGACACATGACAATGGAGTATCACCATCCTTTTATAGGATTTCATTACATGTAATCCATGGGCTCAATAACATGGGTCACCAATACCATGTGCCTGAAACCACCACTCTTGACCTAACAACTTTGACTTTTTAATCAAGTCAAGTTTATCCTAACAGATGTGTGCATTGGACTAAAATTAAAAATTCTTGTACTATGAATTGAGACAAAATTCATATATGAATTGAGCCGGAGTTTGATTTAGATTTACAACATCCAAATGCAACACCTTGAATTGAAGAGGAAAATAGGATATATGAATAAATTGTTAAAATTTTCTTATAGATTGGACCCAAAAACATGATATTAATCAAGATTTAACACCAAAAGAGGAAAACTAGACACAAAACAAATGCCTCAAGTAGATGACAAAGTCCATAATGTGTGTGTCTAGTTTGAACATAAAACTTATTAATCAATTAGGAGGATGAGTATATTCATTGCCAAATAATATTTTTTTTCTTTGATCCATAGAATAGTCTTCAAACTTATAAATATTTGATAGAGGGTCGTGGGATTGTGTAAGGTGGTAAGGGAATTTCGATCTCGATCTTGGAGTTTTAAGTATCAAATCATACCTTCAACAAAATTTCTTTCAACCTTGCTGAAATAATCATTGTATTCTACATCAAACTCAATAATGTAAACTTCCTTCACCTGAGCAAAATAGAAATAAATTGCTAGAGCCCACTTATTATCTAATTCCTTCAACCTATCGATTGTGATATGATCCCAAGCTAGTGGTTCTTGAGGCCTTAAGGAAACATTATTATCGGTATGCCTCTTCAACCATTCATACAATAAACATGGAAATTCAAAAAAGACAATTTCATGCATATTGAAGTGTAGATATACCTATTCTTCCATTGTTTCACATTGGTGATCAGACCTTGAGTCTCTTGCCAAGAAAAATTGTCTTCTTTTGTAGTAAACCAATATTGTATTTCCTCCCGAGATGGATACCACCTCATTATTTTCCTTCATCATGCACTACAAAACCTTTAGGTCCCAACAATGGAACCATTTTTTGGCTCGCTTGCTCACATCCTTATTAATGCTGGGGGGTTGATGACCCAAGGTCCATCCAAAGTTGACCAACAAAATCCCCAAGATGTCGCCATATCAATTCTCAGTCGAATATTGAAGAAGGTCTCACTCAAGATGCCATGAGAATCACAGAGACCGTCTGGTCTTGTATCAATGATGAAGGGTTAAATTACATAGGGAATCCACTTGGGATGACATTCATACATTCCATTGCAATATACTTAAAGAGTAAAAACATGTATAATTAACATATACATTCATTGGACACATAATCAACACAGTAAATGATAGGCACCATTCCAACTTTTATTATATCCATCCAACCAATCACATACATGGACTAAGAGACTCATAATTCATCATAAAAAACACATTGTGATCTCAAACAATCTCTTAGTAGTTTATTACAAGGCATCATGCACTTTCTCTTAAACTCTACATTTACTACTTAGCTGATACTATCACAAATTTCATACAAAACTTGTTCTAGCTACATACAGAACTAGTATCACAACCAGACTCTTACCAAACATATCCCAAATCATTCGAGAGAAAGAAGAGTGAACCTATTGAATGAACAACAATCAACCATAAAAACAACAAAAAAACCTCTATGTGGCATTGCTACTCCCTTTTTGTTTCCTTCTCTACTTTGGGGCTCTGCCACTTTTAGCTCTGCTCCACTTACTATGTTGACTGCCAATCCCACATGCTTCTGCCACATGCATGCAGTCCATGTAGCCTCTTTGGAGTCATGGTAGTCTTAACTAACTTTCCTTCTCGTCCCTTAACTTCTCCACGATCTCTCATGCTGCTCGATTTAATCATTAAGGGAGATTTCTCGAAGATCCTTTTCTTGATTTTGGCATGCATGCGATATCTTCTTGATTTTTGGCACACATAGTGGACCTCAAATTGGCATGCATAGTGGAACTCAGAATAGCGTGCTCACTTTATGTCATCCATTGCACAATTGTTGGTGTGTGTGAAAAACCGTAGTGCACACACAACTGTTTTCGTGTACGCGTGCAATCTTTATCCCAAACGTTTGGGTGCCAACATCTTGACCACTCAACTCTTGACACATGACAATGGAGTATCACCATCCTTTTAGAGGATTTCATTACATGTAATCCATGGGCTCAATAACATGGGTCACCAATACCATGTGCCTGAAACCACCACTCTTGACCTAACAACTTTGACTTTTTAATCAAGTCAAGTTTATCCTAACAGATGTGTGCATTGGACTAAAATGCAAAATTCATGTACTATGAATTGAGCTAGAGTTTGATTTAGATTTACAACATTCAAATGCAACACCTCGAATTGAAGAGGAAAATAGGATCTATGAATAAATTAGTAAAATTCCCTTATAGATTGGACCCAAATACATGATATTAATCAAGATTTAACACCAAAAGAGGAAAACTAGACACAAAACAAATGCCTCAAGTAGATGATAAAGTCCATAATGTGTGTGTCTAGGTTGAACATAAAACTTATTAATCAATTAGGAGGATGAGTATATTCATTGCCAAATAATATTTTTTTCCTCTGATCCATAGAATAGTCTTCGAACTTATAAATATTTGATAGAGGGTTGTGGGATTGTGTAAGGTGGTAAGGGAATTTCAATCTCGATCTTGGAGTTTTAAGTATCAAATCAGACTACAGTTGTACAAAGACTTGGGAAAGCTAAGCATGTGTGAAAGAATTTGGTAGAAATGTAGAGGAATTCAATTGGATCCCTAATCTATTTAGATATAATGAGGATGACGATCCTGTAAATTTTCTTAGAATTAATAATCAAAGATATTGGATATCATATATTGCATTTTTCCCTACTTCTTTTGTATTGTTGATTTGTGTTCCTCTTTGCTTCTATTTATTAATCTATTCTCTGACTATGCCTTGTATCGTTGAATGCTGCTACCTGTCGAATTTTGAAACTGCCAAGTTTTCAAACCTACAATAATTTACACCTATACAAACGAAGATGAGACATCTTCAATGACACACATGTTGTCCATACATGTGATAAAACAAATCTTGAGTGACATAACAAGTTGAAGAAAAGCTCAATAATTATTTATGATTTCTTTAAAAGATCAAAATTCTTGGATACGAAGTTTCATCATTCATATATAAAATTATGATTTCTTAAAACTCTTATCAAATTTAAACAAAAAAAAAATTCCTTATAAAATGAATAAATTGATCCACTTATTAACATAATCTGTTAATAATCTAACCTAAAAAGCAAACAATAATAACCACTTTGTTTATTTTAATGTATTGCATCTTAACAATGACATTGTTCAAAAAAATACTTCTAAAGGAGTATTGCCACGAGAAGGAGTATTGCCGGGATGTCTCATAACCTCAAAGGACTTGACTATTTCTTTATCATGTCCCTTACAATTTTATTTTATTATTCATTTTATGCCTACTCTAACATGTTTTTGTTAATTTTTATGTTCACCTTTTTATGATAATTTTATAACCCTATCATATAGATAGTAACCTAATTTTGTAGTAAATATGATTTTTCATCCTAAATGTGGGGAGAATATCATATTTTTTTGAAAGAAATGATTAGAATTTTATTATAATTTAAAATCATTATAATTTAAGATCATTATATGGTGTAACAATATTCTTAATATTTTTATTAATTTTAAAATAACTCAAATATAAATTATAATTATTATATAGTGTGACAATGTTCTTAATATTTTTGTCAATTTTAAAATAATTAAAATAATTAAAAATAAGAAATAAAAAAATAGTAATATTTTTTTTTAATATATCTATAGATATAAATTTGAAAAGAATTTAAAAAATAATAATAATAATAATAATAATAAAGTTTTAGGGAAATTTAAAATATCGAAATATATTTTAAATTTTTTTATTAATGTAAGAAATAAAAAATAATAATAAACTTTTTTAATATATTTATAGATATAAATTTGAAAAGGATTTGAAAATAAAATAAAATAATAAGGTTTTAGGAATATTTAAAATATTGAAATATGTCTTAAATTTTTTATTAACTTTAAATTAATTTAAATAAATAAAATTAAAAATTCCATAAACCTTAGTAATGACAAGACTCTTTTTCGATAATAAAAGTAAAAAATCTTAATACAAACATATGAAAATTTTTAATAATAATAAAAAGGAGACCATTGACAAACCCTTTGAACCATAGTATTGACAAGACTCCTTTTCTATAATAAAATTAAAAAATCTTAATACAAATAAATGGTATAAGGAGACCATTGACAAACCCTTTTGAACATGTCAGACGTGAGATCAAGGTCTATGATCCATGAACATGTTTAAACGTTAGATCTAGGCTAATGCACGGCCCTGGAGTTTAGCAGCTCAACAATGGGTGTGAATTTAACGCATCTGGGAGCTTTGTATTGATATAAGGAAGTACCTCTATTGAGAGCATAATCCATCAATTGGTTGAACGTTTCCTCTTTGACTACCCTAATTTCCAGGCGGGTGATAGACGTGTTGGATGCTCTTCCATGGTGATAAATAAAATTCAGGGATTCTTCAATAGTGAGACAACAATCTTCAAAGACTGAATAAGGAAATGCAACTGCTTTGGTGTCTTGGTCACAATATACTCGATCAATTGGGCATGGAATGGCACCAGATGTTGAGCATAATTCTCTACCACACTATGAAGTTGAGCACAACATTATGTTTGCAGAATTCTCTACTGCACCTCTGAATCGATGTTGAGCACAACATTCGGTCTGCACACAAAATGGAATTGTGGCGCAGCATTGTAGAAGCCAACCACCCTTAGCATTCGTAGGGAGCGTACATGGTGCATGTCAAGGGTAGCCCGCCACTGTAGTAATCCATATTCCAAAGTAAGAATATATTGAGCCATTGCACCAGTGACGATGACATCCATTATATGCTTAGTGTTAGACCACAGGCGAGTTATAATTCCTTGTCAATACTGGGCTGAACATTACCTTTCAACCAAATCAACCAACTCTGGAATGGATCTGTCACGTCTCTGTTGAGAATACCGGTTTTTATGTCCAGGCAAAATTTTCTTCGGTGCTCTTCCAGGAAATGTATAGCTCTGATGAACCCATAAATGAAGATGGCTCCCATCCTCAGGACCTTGTTATGTTGGAGTAGGCCGCATAGAAGTTGAGAGTACATGCTGTAGTAAGCATCTGGACAGAGGACCATCTAGTTATGACTGGTGTAAACATTGTAGGGATCATAAGGCCTCTCCCTGAAGTGGGGGATTTTATAATAGCTCTTCAAGACGGGATGTGTGAGCAACCCTCCGGGAGTCTTTGCCTCCGATTTTATGAATCAGTAAGTCTTTCTTTTCTTAAATACTGCCCAATCTTCATACTGAACCTCCCTCATTGATGTATTTCAAATAATTTTAGTAATCCTCATGTTGATTGTTGATTGAATAGTTTTAATGGTTGGAGATGCAGATATATGAAAGGAATTGACAAGGGAGGGAGTAGGGTATATATACCTCTGCAGAGTTTACCAGTAAAATTGTTGGACGATTGTTGATTGAATAGTTTTAACAGTTGTAGATGCATATATATGCTAGGAATTGATAAAGGAGGGAGTAGAGTATGTATACATCCATAGATAGCTGACTGGGTAGGGAAGGCTGGTAGGCACCTAGAAGGTGACCAAAGACCCTAACTGAATCAGTAAAGTTGGAAAACTCAAAAAGAAACTAAAAAAACCAAATCAAACAAAAAATCTCCCACTAAGACCCTAGAGAGACTCCCCAACAAAGTCGCCAATTTTGGTATGAGGAAAATCCCTCTATATTATGTCTAAGGTAAAGGCAAAGTGCTAACTCCCTTAAAATATTGTTCTACCCTTAAACTACCTTAAAACCATCTAAACAAAATGATGAGAGAGAAAGGAAAGAGAGTTAATGAGTGCACCTTCAGTCCTTGTGGTTGGTGTATACCTCTTTCATTTGTTGTCGCCTCCTAGATCACAAATCTCCTCCCAAAGATGACCTACAAAAGATTAGGAATGAAATGCAACAACATATGCAATATATACTAATCACTTTAAAAGTTTATACATAGATATAAATGCACAAATTAACAAAAGCATGTAAACATAGGGTTTTGTGTAATATCCCTCGGTCGAACCCAATTGTAAATGTAATGTAAGTGTACTTAAGCTGGTGAGATGTTTTGACATCATTTTGTAATGCACCTTCCATGGCATAGTGTGCGCATGAACTGCACAGTAAAATGATGTAGTGTGCACATTCCTGGATACCGCACGCACTATGGAGGTCAGTGGACCTTGTGTATATGATATGTGCTATAGGTTGGTGAGCCAGTTATTATAAGTTGGAATGATTATGTTTTGGAATTAGGCCAGAGCACCTAGATGTTAAAGGCCAGTGCACCTATTTTGTATATGTCTCATGATTAATATAAATTACATCATTGCATGCAGACCAACCACGATAAAAGAGATGGGGGACTGAACTTCACCAGTTAGGGAAAGGGAGGGCCAAACGTTAAGGGAAAGGGATAAGCTAGAGAGCTTAATCCAAAAAGGAATATTGTATTAATATTTCTTAAAACCTAAAGTATGGATAATTATTTTATCCGAAGTTCTAAAGTTGGGGACAAGTGGACCAAAGTAGCTTCCAACATGACAAGTGTCAAGTGGGGGACATGCATTCATATCATGGAGACTTAGCTCATTTGATCACTTTTTGCAGGATCATTCTCACCATCATCCTAACGATCTCTTCGGACTATCATACTTCACAATCAGTTTTCACGATGATTCCTTCCATCACGCAATTATCCAGTCAATGATTCCATGACCATTTCACTCGCGCAGTCCATTATCCTTTAGACATTCATTTCACTCTATCTGAGCCTATTTCCATAACCTTCTCCAGTTGGTGTACCTGGTTAGCT
This sequence comes from Picea engelmannii, assembly GCA_009831015.1. Lineage (NCBI taxonomy): Eukaryota > Viridiplantae > Streptophyta > Pinopsida > Pinales > Pinaceae > Picea > Picea engelmannii. The sequence goes on along the minus strand of ML806492.1, from coordinate 141,302 downwards.
TGGGAGCGAGATTGAAGAAGTAGGTTGTTAGGCCCGTGGGAAATTGAAGAGGCGGGTTGTCAGGCCCGTGAGCAATTCTTTGAGCGAGAGAATTGTTGAGGATTGATTCTCGAAGGTGCTAAACTGCAGCTACAATTCTCTGAGACTTCCTGTCCGGCCTGTTTTTGAAGCCTTGGAAGGGAAGTGGGGCATCCGAGGGACTGTTGAGCAGAGAAGGGGCACACTTCCTTGGGTGGGACAAGCATGTGGGGAATGAGATGTAGTAGGTTGTTAGTTGAGCGAGCACTTGAGACGGAGTCTTTACGGTTGTCTATGAACCCTAGCCTGGTTAGGAACCCCTTTAACCAAGTGGAGTTCACTCCTAGCTCGGGGGCAACTCACTGTTGAGAGTGATGAACAATGTCGTCTGAGGCTGGAAGGTTTGTGGACGGTCTGTACACATTTGGTGACAATCTTTCCAAGATAAGTACCAATCGTATGATAAAATTATATGCTACATTTTTATTTACGTGCTTATGTCACAGTTTATCATATATGTGATTATAATTGCCTATATGTTTATGGGTATTTCCCTGTATATGTTGCATATCTGTGTTTACCATTACTTTGGTAGGAAATCGTATATTACATAATGTAATTGTTTTTTTATGTTATATGTAAATCTTCCGCAAGAGTGATGTATGTATATGTTTAAGTTGCATGCAGTTTGAAGAGAAAATTTATGTGGCATAACTCAATTGAATACTGGGTATGTTACCGTATGTTCCGCAGTAGGAGAACAAAAGTGTTCCCTAGAGTAGCATGGCCCGACCTGTTTAAGGCTAGGGATGTTACCAACTGGTATCAAAGCATGAGATATTTCTATGGAGTGGAATTCCTCAGCCTGTGGTTGGTCGGGGGACGTTACAATTTGGTATCATAGCTTCAGTTTCAATACTAAGCCTGGATGGGCCGGAAAGGTTCAAGTGAAGTGAATATTCACAGAAGATTAATTTCAAAGTGACCAAATTTCAGAATATTGGCGTGTAGGCACATGCGGTAAATTTTGGCACCGCACGGAAAATGTTGGCGTGTAAGTGTGGGCGGTAAATCGTGGCACTACGTAGAAGAATATTGTGTGTGGGTGCACGCGCTGAATTTAGCCTTGTGTGGTGAGCACTCACATAGTAATGTGCACATGGGGTGCACAAGTATTGCATAACACAGAGGTGTTTTGTTGGTACGTGCATAGTATGAGTATAAGTTGTCTCGCAACAATGTATTCAATGGTGTGCACAGATTATTGTGTGCGATGGAACATATTGAACTTTGACATGGTGCAATGCATAGGGATAAATGCATGTGGAGTATCGGTGCGCGATACCAAAACTATGCGCAGTGGATATTGGCGCACAACGCAAAAGTAGTGCACACAAGTTTTCGGCGCGACAGAGAAGAAATGCATAGTGGATATAGGTGCACGGAAACACGTTTTACCTTGTGATGTTGTTATGCACGATAAATATGTATGTACAGGTTGAATTTTAGTGCACTTGAAGTTGTTTGGAAGGAAAATTGAGTCTGAGTTTAATTTGCATAATATTAGAAGAAAAAGAAACACACAACCACATTAGAGCATTAATTAAAAAGAATTCTGAGTTTTATATTCCTCCGATTTAGACAGATGGAAGTGAAATATAAGCTTACAAGAAAAGCATACTATAAAAGAAAACAAGACTCATAACACCACCAGATAGAATTTTGTAATAAACAATCCAAAATCCGCTTGTGTATTTATATAATCGTATTAATCCCAAAATTACAAAAAGGGAATGATAACAGTTATCCTGTTGTAAAAGGGTCGTTAGGAACAAACCTATCATCTCTGGTGCTCCTTACCTCTGCTACCAGCTGGTCAAAATTCGTTGAAACATACTTAACTTTAGTTGAAGACTCACTTTAGCTTAGCGATCTCCTCCTTTAAAGAATCTAACCAGACCGATTGATTCTCTCCAACACTTTCAGCTGTTTCAGTCGTGGACTCCTCCTTCTTCTGCCGCTTGCTCCTTTTCTTCTTAGCAGCTGGCCTATTGATGACTAAATCCTTCATAGTGGGATTCATCCTGACTTCCAACTGCGATTCTATAGCCAGCTCTGTGTGGAATTTAGTCGCTAGAATGTGCGCAAGTACCCTTTCCTCCTTATTCGCAGGAAAGTCTAGCATGTTGCTCGAATAACCATTCTCACTGGATTTAGCCTTGTCCATGCATCTCAGTTTGTGGATACCAAAATTCTTTTATAGAGAGCAGAAAGTCAAGCAATTTGGAGATCACTTCATTTGTGGATAAGAAGATACCTTCATACTTGAGGATTGGTAGTTATAGAATTCCAATTTGAAGCGCAAACAGACTACGTACAAGAGCGTTGGGTTGCCATGATCGGCTAATCCATTTCAAATGATTAAATTTTGAGTTCATTACATGGCGGAGTTCAGTTGACATCACATGGTTGCGAAGTACCGAACGGGTGAAACAGGGTGATCTGACTAGCTGTTGTCCACTCCATGAGTGGTGGATTTGACATATTGAAACACGTGATACTGCATCATGGTGAAAGTGGTTTTGGAAAACCACCTTATTGTCCATATGTATCTCTGAAGCCATCGTGCATCTATTTTTTCAAGACTTGGGTCTTATCTATATTTGTCATGGTGATAACACCAAGAATTTAGGAGAGATAATTCTGATGTATATATTGAACCAAAATGGTTCATATTTTTCATGAATTGTTGAATTGTTATCCTGATAAGTTTTGATGGTTGTACGTTTTTTAGAATTAACAACAACTAGATTAGATCAGACAAGTGCAGAGTCCATAGGAATGGAAGAAGCACAGGGGAATTACAATCAACAAGATGAGAGCAGAGGGGTGGATGCCCATTTGGGAATTGAAGGAACAAACTCCAATGGGCATGGAGAAGAAAGGAATGAAAACATGATTATGGAAGAGACCATTAAGAATTTGCAGAAGGATGTCCAAAGCCATAAAGATGATAATGAAAGGCTTATGAGAGCCAAAGAGTAGTAGGATTACTTCAACATGAAGTTATTGGAGAACTTGAAAAAAATAGAAAAGAAATTGGTTAAGAAGAATGGCTTAAGAAAATATGGAAGTCACAAGCCTTCAAATGAGGAAAGAAAAACAAGAAGTATTAGCAGACATCACCATCACTCCCCCAGGAATTCCAATAAGAGAGAAGGCAATAGTTTGAGTCCATCCCCTGTCAGAAGGTATAAGAGGTCTGGGGTAGATGAACTATGAGGAGAAATGAACAAAATCAAACCTCCTACATTTGATGGAGAGCACAAAAAGGATGAAGATGCAGAAACATGGTTGTTGGGCATGATAAAGTATTTTCAATTGCATAATTATTCTTCTCATGTAGAAGGTATAATTGCTATCTATCAACTCAAAGGAAAGACCTCCATGTGGTGGGATCAGTTTGTGCAGGTGAAACACATTAAAGAGAAAAGTGTTACTTGGAGGGAATTCAAGAAGTATTTTGAGAAGAAATACTTGACTAAGAGATACTACGACAAAAAAATGAAAGAGTTCTTTGAACTCAAGCTTGGAAGTATGACCATAGATGAATATGAGAGAAGGTTTCTAGAACTGCTGAAGTATGTCTCTTTCATCAAGGATGAGATAGTCAAAATTCAAAGGTATTTGAGTGGATTTCCATCACTCATCAGTGACAAAATACAGTATGATGATCCCAAGACATCAGAAGAGACCATAAGGTGAGATAAATTCCTATATGATCAGTAGAAAGCAAGACTAGATTTCCAAAAGGCTTGGGAAGACAATAAGAAATTCAAGATGGATCAGAGGAAGAAGGGAGCTAAGCCACCATTCTTCAGAAATAATCCACAAGGACAACAAATGCCTAAAGAACCCAAAACAATTGACACAGGGAGTCAAAGGCCAAGGCAACTGCCTATTCAATGTTGGGGTTGTAAAGGAGATCATAGGTTCATAGATTGTCCTCACAAAGGTGAAAAAGGTAGGGTTGTTCACAATGTACAACAAGTTGAAACAATGGAAGACATGGGCAGATATGTGCCAAGGATTTATGTAGCCTTAGAAAAAAAGCAAGCAGAGTATCAATCCCACATGATTCAAGTGGAAGGTATGATCAACAACCAAACCATTTCTATTTTAATTGATTCAGGAGCTAGTCATAGTTATATAGACCCTAAGATGGTGGAAATTTTGCAATTGCCAAGAAGAAAACATGGGGAATCATGGTTGGTGCAGCTGGCTACAGGAGCCAAAAGAGACGTTAATGATATGGTTAAGTCATGCCTCATAGACATGAATGGATTGAACACCAAGGCAGATTTAAACATCTTGCCTTTAGGTTCCTATGACTGTCTAATTGGGATGGATTGGTTGGACCAACATCACTCTCTCTTAGACTATCACAACAAAGCATTTACTTGTCTGGATGAGGAAGGGAAACTAAGGAAAGTACAGGGAATTCCCAGGGCAGTAACCATTAGAGAAATTTCAGCATTGCAGCTGAAGAAATGTTACAAAAAAGGATGTCAAATAATTGCAGCTCATTTGGCGGAGACACCTAGAGATAAGGTGCCAAATTTGGAGGATCATGTAGTTCTGGAAGATTTTGAAGATGTGCTCAAGGAGGTACTTGGACTACCCCCAAGGAGAGACATTGATTTCTCTATAAATTTAATGCCTTGAGCAACACCAATATCAAAGACTCCTTATAGAATGAGTACACCAGAGTTGAAGGAGTTGCAAATGCAGCTTGAAGAACTTCTGAAGAAGGGGTATATATGCCCAAGTGTGTCACCTTGGGGTGCCCCAATATTGTTTGTGAGAAAGAAATATGGAACACTAAGATTGTGCATTGACTTCAGATAGTTGAATAAATTGACTATTAAGAACAAGTATCCTTTGCCAAGGACTGATGATCTATTTGATCAATTGAAGGATGCAAAGATATTTTCAAAGAGAGATCTCAGATCAAAATACCATCAAGTAAGGATTAAAGAAGAAGATATCAACAAGACTGCCTTCAGGACAAGGTATGGTCATTATGAGTTCACAGTGGTGCTATTTGGGTTGTCAAATGCACCAGTTGTTTTCATGTGCTTAATGAATGGTGTTTTCCGAGAATATCTGGACAAGTTTGTCATTGTCTTTTTGGATGAAATTAGTATATATTCTAAGTCAGAGGAAGATCATGACCATAATTTGAGGATGGTGTTGCAAGCATTAAGGGAAAATCCATTGTATTCCAAATTGAGCAAGTGCTCATTTTATCAGAAACAAATTCATTATTTGGGGCATATCATTTCAAAGGATGGGATATCAGTGGATCCTCAGAAGATAGAGGACATTAGAGAATGGTCAACACCGAAGAATGTGACAGAGGTGAGATCATTCATGGGTCTTGTAGGCTACTACAGAATATTTATTGAAGGATTTTCAAAGATTGCACATCCAATCACTTCCTTGCAAAGAAAGGGTGTGAAGTTTCAGTGGACACTGGATTGCGAGAAGAGTTTCCAACACTTGAAACAATTATTGACAAGTGCTCCAATATTAAAGATCGTAGACCCAGATGAAGAATTCATTTTATGCATCGATGCATGTAATGAAGGACTTGGTGGAGTCCTCAGTCAAAATGGGTTTGTCATATGTTATGAATCAAGGAAGTTGAAGGATCATGAAATAAACTATGCCACTCATGATTTGGAGTTGGCAGCCATAGTGCATGCCTTGAGGAAATGGAGACACTACCTCATGGGGAAGAGGTTTGAGCTAAGAACAGGCCACAATGGTCTGAAATATTTATTTGATCAGCCAAATCTAAATGCTAGGAAAATCAGATGGTTAAAATTTCTAAGCGAATATGACTTTGATATAAAGCATATCAAGGGGAAAGAGAATAAAGTGGTTGATGCATTCAGCAGGAGGGTGGATGAATTGCATGCTACAACCATTAGAATGTATCAGAATGATATTAAAAGAAAAATTATGGAGGCTGCAAATGCAGATTTGCAATTCAGAGAATTGGTAGCAATGATACAACAGGGTAAGATGCCAAAAAAGGTGGATAATTATAATTTGGGAATAGATGGAATACTGTTGTACAAGAACAAATTTTTTGTTCCAAATGTCCAGGGCTTGAAACATATGATTTTTCATGAGATGCATAATGTTCCTTATAAAGGGCACCCTAGATATCAGAAAATCGTGGCAACGATCAAGTGCCATTACTTTTGGCCAGTTATGAAGAGAGAGATCGTTGAATACATCATTAAATGTATGGAATGCCAGAAAGTTAAAGCTGATAATAGGCACCCAGTAGGGTTGCTGCAACCTTTACCCATTCTTGAATGGAAGTGGGAAGTGGTGACAATGGATTTTATTATGGGATTGCCCAGAACAGGCAAGCTACATGAGTCAATCATGGTGGTGGTGGAGCTTACGAAAGCTGCCCATTTTATTCCACTAAAAACTACTCACAAGGTAGCAGATGTTGATTATATTTTCATGAAGGAAGTAGCACGATTGCATGGGATTCCTAAAACAATTGTGTCCGACAGAGACCCGAAATTCACCTCGAATTTCTGGAAATGATTGTTCAAAGGATTCAGAACGAATCTGAACTTTAGTACATCTTATCATCCCAAGTCTGATGGACAGACAGAGAGGGTGAACAGAGTGATAGAAGATATACTGAGAATGTATGTGATGGAAAAACCATTGAAATGGGAAGATTACCTACATTTGGTAGAATTTGCTTACAACAATGGGTATCAGGCATCGTTGAAGATGAGCCCATTTGAAGCACTTTATGGTAGAAATTGCAATACTCCAATGAGTTGGGATAATCCAGCTGATAGGACAATAGTTGGGCCAGAATTGCTCAAGGAGATGGAGGACCAAATGATAAAAATTAAGAAGAATTTAAAAGCTGCCCAAGACAGATAGAAAAGTGATGTCGATAAGAACAAAACCCACAGAGAATTCAAAGTGGGTGATCATGTTTTCCTGAAAGTGAAAGCTAACAGGAGTTCCCTGAAGCTGGGAAGCTGCGCCAAGTTGGCAGCCAGATTTTGTGGAACATTTGAAATCCTAGAGAGGATTGGTCTAGTTGCTTATATGATTGCATTGCCTGCATCTATGTCTGTTCATAATGTCTTCCATGTATCATTGCTAAAGAAATATATACATGATGCTAATCATGTTATTGATTAGAATGTGATTCAAGTGGATCAAGAAGGCACTTTTCAAGTGCATCCGGTGCGCATTTTGGACCGGAAAGTCAAGCAGCTCTGGAACCGATCCATAGGGATTGTAAAGGTCCAATGGACCTGATACGGTCCTGAGGACGCTACTTGGGATCATGAGGATGCAATGCGAACATAATACCCACATCTTTTTGAAGATTTTTGAAAAACTCTATTGTATATGGGTGTATGATGCACTGAGGACAGTGCATAAATAAGGGGAGGGGATTGTAATATCCCTTGGTCAAACCCAATTGTAAATGTAATGTAAGTGTACTTAAGGTGGTGAGTTGTTTTGACATCATTTTGTAATGCACCTTCCATGGCATAGTGCACGCATGAACTGCGCAGTAAAATTATGTAGCATGCACATTCCCATATACCGCGCGCAGTAACTAAAGTGCACGCAGTATGGAGGTCAGTGGACCTTGTGTATATGATATGTGACATAGGCTGGTGAGTCAGTTATTATAAGATGGAATGCTTATGTTTTGGAATTAGGCCAGAGTGCCTAGATGTGAAAGGCCAGTGCACCTATTTTGTATATGTCTCGTGATTAATATAAAATACATCGTTGCGTGTAGAACGACCATGATAAAAGAGATGGGGGAAGGAACTTCACTAGTTAGGGAAAGGGAGGGCCAAAAGTTAAGGGAAAGGGCTAATCTAGAGAGCTTAAGCCAAAAAGGAATATTATATTAATATTTCTTAAAACCTAAAGTATGGATAATTATTTTATCCTAAGTTCTAAAGTTGGGGAGAAGTGGACCAAAGTAGATTCCAACATGACAAGTGTCAAGTGGGGGATATGCATTCATATCGTGGAGACTTAGCTCATTTGGTCACTTTTTGTAGGATCATTCTCACCATCATCCTAACAATCTTTTCGGACTATCATACTTCATGACCAGTTTTCACAATGATTCCTTCCATCACTTAGTTATCCAGTCAATGATTCCATGACCATTTCACTCACGTAGTATGTTATCCTTCAAACATTCTTTCACTGTATCTGATCTTGTTTCCATAACCTTCTCCGGTTGATGTACCTGGTTAGATTGGGAGCAGGATTGAAGAAGCGAGTTGTCAGGCCCGTGAGAAATTGAAGAGGCGGGTTGTCAGACCCGTGAGCAATTCTCCGAGCGAGAGAATTGTTGAGGATTGATTCCTGAAGATGCTAAACTGTAGCTACAGTGCTCTGATACTTCATGTCTGGTCTGTTGTTGAAGCCCTGAAAGGGAAGTGGAGCAGCCGAGGGATTGTTGAGCAGAGAAGGGGCACACTTCCTTGGGTGGGACAGGCATGTGGGGAATGAGAGGCAATACACTATTAGTTGAGTGAGCACCTGAGACGAAGTCTAAATTCCTGTTGTCTATGAACCCTATCCTGGTTAGGAACCCCTTTACCCAGGTGGAGTTCAATCCCAGCTTAGGGGTGACTCACTATTGAGAGTGATGAACAGTGTAGTCTAAGGCTAGGAGGTTCGTGGACGGTCTGTACACAGTTGATGATAATATTTCCAAGATAAGTACGAATCGTATGATAAAATTATATGCTGCATTGTTATTTACGTGCTTATGTTACGGTTTATCATATATGTGATTATAATTACCTATATGTTTATGTGTATTTCCCTGTATATGTTGCATATCTTTGTTTACCGTTATTTCGGTAGGAAATCGTATATTACATAATGTAATTGTTTGTTTATATTATATGTAAAGCTTCTGCAAGAGTGATGTATGTGTATGTTTAAGATGCATGCAGTTTGAAGAGAAAATTTATGTGGCATAACTCAGTTGAATATTGGGTATGTTACCGTATGTTCCACAGTAAGAGAACGAAATCATTCCCTAGAGTAGCATGGCCTGGCCTGTTTAAGGCTAGGGATGTTACCAACTGGTATCAGAGCATGAGAGATTGATCTGGAGTGGCATTCCTCGGCATGTGATTGGCCAAGGGACATTACATTTTGGGACAAGGATGAAATCTTTTATTCAATTTCAAGACAAAAAGGATTACAACCTTTTTCAAAAACCGCTCCATGAACCAAGTCTGGGATCCTCTATTGTGGCTCCAAGTGCATCAATCCCACGTTAGCTTCTTGCAACCAACATATCACCAAGGGAAGGAGGAAGGGTTTCATAAGAAGAAAGGCTGGAGGGAAAGGCCGAGGATAAAACTCAGAATGGGATGCAAATCTTGGGCTAGGAAAGGGCAGGGATTTTGGCAGAGTTTTCTTATTCTCTTGCATATGTTTCTAAATGACTCCAAAAGACCTCTTTTTATATGAGAAAAAAGATGGATATTTGGTTTGGGGATGGGATACAAAGGGTAAAATGGTTAGGAAACCCTCCATAACCCGTAAACTCTGCCAAATTCCGTGCAATTTTACATTTTTTGTAACTTTTGGAGGTAAACACGGTATATCTAGCATGCAACATGCATGTGTATGTGAGCTAACTAGCATGCATCATGGATGTGTATGCAGCCTATTAGTTTGGTAGGGTGCGTACACTCTCCAAAAAATGGTTTTTTTAAAAGGAAGCATCAACAGTATTTTGGAAAAGTATACAAATGGGAGGGCTAATGACTTGTATGCATAGATAAGACATTTTTGGACTATAAAAATTATTTGAGGGACTGATAGATGCAAATGTTGTAGATAAATGGATAAATATGCTCGAAGGGTATTTTTCGACCCACAATTTTTCCCATAGGGAAAATATTACTTTTTCACTCGTCAAGGTCGTCACCCATGTTAAGGACTGGTGGGATACATACTCTGAGCAAAGGGCCATAAAGGAATCTGCAATATTTTCGATCGTCCCCACCTGGGATTCCTTTAGGGATGTCGTTAAAGAATAATACTACCATGTTGGAAGCTACGAGGGCCAGTACACAAGATGGACCACACTGCATCAGGAAAGGGACCATATAGTACAGGATTGCACCAATATTTTCCATACTCTGTGCACCAAATTCAGTATCAAAGACTTTGAATGACATCTAGTGCTCAAATACCACAATTGTCTACAAGGATACATTAAAAACTGAAATGGAGTTTCTGGACATCACATAATTAGGTGCGGCTTATAGATATGTTGTCAAGATCAAGTAGAAATTTAAGAAGAAGAGGCAAGAGTTTGGATCTGCAAATTCCTCACAGTCGAAGCATGGAAAAGACACTCCCAACCCACCAAAAAAGGGACAGAGCAAAGATGTCCTCTCTCAGGACAACCAGTCCAATCTGCAACCCAAGAAAGGTAATGAGAAGTCGAAGAAGGACACATAAAGTTGGTGTGAATGCCATAAAATCCCTTGGCACAACACTGAAGAATGTCGCTCCAAGAGGTCACTGGTGGATGAGCTTAAAGCTTCTGAGTCAGAGGTAGATTCTGACTCCAAATCAAATCCAGAAAGTGGGAAGGAGATCATCGATTCAGAACCTAGTGCCACTGTCTCTACCACCAAAGTCCAGCTAAGCGAAACAGAATAACCATAGGAAGGGGAATGCCTCTTTCACTCGCAGATGTGGGTAAAGGGGGTTATGTTGCATTTCATTGTCTATAGCAGTAGTCAGAAGAAACTGATCTCAACAGAGGCCATCAAGTGGTTGGACCTACTAATAAAACTGCACATGAAACCCTACACCATCGGTTGGCTTCTCCAAGGAAGAGATCTCTGTGTCGGCCAATAGTGTCGTCTGCCCTACAACATCAAACCCTTCAAAGACAAGGTACTATGTGATATTTCTCCCCTTGAAGTTTGTGATGTTATTTTAGGCCAACCTTATTTGTGGAAGTGACATGTTGTGTATTAGTCTAGACCCCGTAGTGTTATTATTACTTTGGGTAGACAATTGTACAGGATACCAGACGTAGCACCGCTTATCGCTATTTCTTTAATCTTTGTGAATAAATGTAGTAGGTCATTTCACAGACTGGGAAGTTGGTCTTTTTTTTTATTTGTGCTCACAGTAAGTAGAAGGTTGTTGCCACATCTGTGACCTCTACATGAAGCCTATCTTTGCAATAGAAGCAAGTGGATAGGATCATGGAAGAGTATAGAGACATCTTCTCCTCATGCATCGGGGTATCGACGCACTACCAAGTCAAGCATCCAATTGATCTAACCCCCTGTGCACCATTTCCTAATGGACTAGTCTATCGTCGCTCGCTAACGGAAAATGACGAAATCATGCACCAAATCCAAGAGATGCTTCAAAAGGGGCACATCCGACCCAACTCCCCCCATTGCAAAGGCTCGATTGTGCTGGTGCAGAAGAAATATGAGACCTGACGGGTCTACATTGATTACATAGCATTAAACAAAATCACAGTCAAGAATTGGTACCTAATTCCCTAAATTGATGACCTTCTTGACCAACTTAAAAGGGAAAATTTCTTCAGCAAGATTGACCTAAAGTCTAGATACCATCAAGTTCCCATCGAACCAACTGATGTATGAAAGGCAACTTTCAAATCTAAAGAAGGTCTCTTTGAATGGTTGGTCATGCCCTTTGGCTTAACAAATGCACCAACAAATTTCATGAGATTGATGGATGATGTATTGAGACCCTTCACCAACTCTATTTTGGTGGTATATCTAGATGACATCCTCATCTTCAGCAGAACTTGGGAGGAGCACATGCAACATATTCAATAGGTTTTGAGCACTTTGCGGCAACACAAGCTATATTCCAACTTTGATCCATTGTTGGTCTATATTGTTGATGAGCATGGGGTAGTACATGTGGATCCAACTAAGATCCAAGTCATCTATGACTGGCCAACCCCTTCATAGCTTCTTGAGAATTTCCAACTGCTACCGAAGGTTCGTGTTGGGATTCTCCCATATTACATGTGCCCTCAACCAAGTAACCAAGGGTGGTGGCAAGGAAAATTTCGCATGGGGGCAGACACAACAACAAGCATTTGATGATGTGAAGCATCGCTTGTGCTAAGCTCTAGTACTCTCCTTACCCGATATGCAAGAACCATTCGAGATTGAGACTGATGCCTCCAACTATGTTGTAGGCGCAGTTCTCACTCAACACAGTCATCTAGCAGAATACCATAGTGAGACACTCTCAAATAATTTCCGAAAATACCCCACCTATGACAACGAAATGTATTCCATTTTACAAGCCTGTCGTCAATGGAAACATTACATTCTGGGAAAGGATACAACCATCCACACTGATCACAAGCCTCTATAGTTCGTACAGACACAAGGGAGGTTGCAGAATGACCACCATAAAAAGTGGTCCACATACCTGCAGTAGTTCCATCTCAACATCAAGTATAAAACAGGGAGAAAAAATTGTGTCGTTGACTGCCTCAATCAACCTCCCATTGTTGCACTCACCACAGTGCTCCATTCCTATGGGAATGAGGCATCTGAGTGGCCCCAACTCTATCAGCATGACCCTAACTTCGCCACCACCTATAATCTCTTGGGTACAGGCATGAATGTCAATGATTTTCACATCTAGGATGGACTGTTATGCCATCTGGGTCACCTCTGTGTTCCCACAAGAAAGTGTGCAAAGATTATTTGGGAGGCTTAGTACAGTTGGGTGGAAGGGACATTTTGGCATGGAGAAAATTGTGGCCTTTCTACATAAACATTTTTATTGGAAAAATCTCCAACAAGACATCATCAGGTATATTCGATCTTGCACTGCATGTGCCATTGCTAAACCAACCATCAAGAAGTAAGGCTTATACACCCTTCTTCCTACTCCCGAGAGGCCTAGGGAATCCATCTCGATGGATTACATTTCTGTCCTTCTGTCCACCAAGCACTACAATGATTGTGTATTTGTCGTAGTTGATTTATTTTTGAATATGGCCATTATCATAGCCTATAAGAAGATCATCATAGCAAAAGATACTTCCAATCTCTTCTTTGAATGGGTGTGGGTCTAGTTTGGGATACCACAGAACATCACCTCAGATCGGGACAGTAGGTTCCTTAACACATTTTGGTTAAGTCTCTGGTCATTGTTGGACACCAAGCTCACTAAATCCATTGCTTTCGACCCCCAAACCGATGTCTAGAAAAAGGTCATCAATTAGATGATTGTGCACATCCCATGCATGTATAACTCTAAGAATCCACATACATGGGATGAGAGTCTTCCCTATGTTCAACACAACTACAACATGGCTCTTCATAGCTGCACCGACCATATCCCATTTCAGGTGTGGCTGGGATTCCAACCCTTGGGTCCCATTAATGTTGCAATACCTCTTGCAACCACACAAGCAAAATCTTCCCATGTTCATTATGAGGCCAAAAAATCCACTAGATTCATTGAGAGGATTCAACACATCTGCCAACAGTCCATGACATTTTGCAGAAACCCAATGCTAAGTACAAGCAATTCCATGATCAACATCGGATTCCACACCAGTTTTAGGTGGGAGGCAAGGTCTGATTACATTTGCAGAAAGAAAATCTTACTAGGCCCCATTGGAAGCTCTGCCCACTTCTCTATAGGCCTTAAACTATCACCAAGGTTGTGGGTAGCAATGCTTTTGAGCTCAACATTCCACTCTTCCTTGGGTTTCACCTAGTGTTCAATGTGGACATCCTTCAACCATATTTTCCACCATTATTGGACACCTTGGAGAACACAGAATAGTTGAAACCAATAGATCTCAACCTTGACTACATGGAACAAGCATCCAATGATCAAATAGTGGACACATAGTTCAAGGGCACTCATCAGCAGAGGATCTAGCTTTATCGAGTTGTCAAGGCAGGGCAACTCCTGCACCAAGGAAAGTGGCTCGCCCGGGGCCAAATTCAATAGAAGTTTCCTCACCTGATGGGGGCACTCAACGCAATGGATACCATTGATTCCTAAGGGGGGAGGACTGATACAGGTGGATATTAGTGGTCACCCACCTATTTCAACTGGCTCATCTTGACAGTTATTAGTTCAACACTTTTATCTGTAATGATGACATTTCTTTGTAATTGTGAGTTCTACTCTTCTGTGTTGTCTTGAATCCCTACACAACATCCAGGTGGATATTGGTGGCCACCCACCTATTCCAACTGGCTTATTTTGGAAGTTGTCATATCAATACATCTTTATGTACTTCCAGGGTCATTTTGGGGCCCTAGAAAATGTTTTTTTGGCTTGCCATAGTCAAACTGTAGATATATTAAGAGTTTGATGGCATAATGTGTTGTTCTTGAAAATACTTTTCCAATGGGCCATCACACGTCTAAAACGAAGGTTGTAAGGAAAATTTATGACCCCGAGAAGTTGAGGTACCAACTTACCCATCAGGGCCCACATAACTTTTGGCGTTTCATCTCCTAGGGTTAGGTTTTTGGATGTCTAGGGTTTTGGTATTCATGAGTAATGTTAAAAATTCCTTTGGAGCCTCACTGTAATCATTCTTCTCAGACCGATGTGCATTGGGCTAAAATGCAAAATTCATGTATGAATTGAGCCGAAGTTTGATTTAGATTTACAACATCCAAATGAAATACCTTGAATTGAAGAGGAAAATATAATCTATGAATAAATTAGTAAAATTTCCTTATAGATTGGGCCCAAATACATGATATTAATCAAGATTTAGCATCAAAAGAGGAAAAATAGACACCAAACAAATGCCTCTATGACAAAGTCCATAATGTGTGTGACTAGGTTGAACATAAAACTTATTAATCGGTTAGGAGGATGAGTATATTCATTTCCCAATATTTTTTTTTTTCCTATGATCCGGAGAATAGTCTTCGAACTTGTAAATATTTGATAGAAGATCACGGGCTTGTGTAAGGTGGTAAGGGAATTTCGATCTCAATCTTGGAGTTCTAAGTATCAAATGAGACTGCATGTGTACAAAGGCTTGGCAAATATAAGCATGTGTGCAAGCATTTGGTACAAATGTAGAGGCTTTCGATTCGATCCCTAAGCTATTTAGATATAATGAGGATGATGATTGTGTAAATTTTCTTAAAATTAATAATCAAAGATCTTAGGTATTCTATATTGCATTTTTCTCTACTTTTTTGTATTGTTGATGTATGTTCATGAACTCGTTTCTATTCATTAATCTACTCTCCAATCATGCCTTGTATCATTGTATCAAAACCTAATTCTGAATGCACTGCTATCCATAGAAGACGAGACATCTTCAATGGCACACATGTTCTCCATACATGTGATAAACCAAATCTTGAGTGACATAACAAATTGAAAAAAAATCTCAATAACTCTTCTTTATGGTTTCTTTAAAAAATCAAAATTCTTAAATACAAAGTTTCATCATTCATATATAAAATTATGATTTGTGTAAAATTCTTATCAAATTTAATTTAACCTAAAAAAAACAAATAATAATTACCATCTTGTTTATTTCACTGTTTGTCATCCTAACAACGTCAAACGTCATTGTTAAAAAAAATACTTCCAAGGAGTATTGCCATGATTTCTCATCACCTCAAAGGACCTAGGGAGAATATCATAATTTTTTTAGAAATGATTAGAATAAGATCATGGTGTAATAATGTTATTAAGATTTTTATCAATTTTAAAATAACTCAAATATAATATTATTATATGGTGTAACAATGTTTTTAAGAATTTTATCAATTTTAAAATAATTCAAAAATAAGAAATAAAAAAAATAATATTTAAAATAATTCAAATATAATATTATTATATGGTGTAACAATGTTTTTAAGATTTTTATCAATTTTAAAATAATTCAAAAACAAAAATAAAAAAATAATAACCAAATTTTCAATATAAGATTATTAAATTTTAAAAAAATTTTAAAAAAAATAAGAAATAAAAAATTAATAATAAGTTTTATAAAATTATTATATGGTGTAACAATGTTTTTAAGATTTTTATCAATTTTAAAATAATTTAAAAATAAGAAATAAAAAAATAATAACCAATTTTTCAATATAAGATTATTAAATTTTAAAATAATTTAAAAAAAAATAAGAAATAAGAAATTAATAATAAGTTTTATAAAATTATTATACTATGTAACAATGTTTTTAAGATTTTTATCAATTTTAAACTAATTTAAATAATTAAAAAATTAAAAATAAGAAATAAAAAATTAATAACAATTTTTTCAATATAATATATCTATAGATATAGATATAAATTTGAAGACTTTAAAAAAATAGTCTTATGAAGATTTAAAATAAAATTTGAAAATACTTTAAAAAAGAGTTTTATGAAGATTTAAAATAAAATTTGAAAATACTTTAAAAAAAGAAAAAGAGTTTTATGAAGATTTAAAATAGTTTTATGAATACTTAAAATAAAATTTGAAAATACTTTTAATAAAAAAAAAAAAAAAAGTTTATTGAAGATTTAAAATATTGAAATAATGTATTAAATTTTTTATTAACTTTAAATTAAATTAAATTTCCACAAACCATACCATAGTAATGACAGATTCCTTTTCAATAATAAAAATAAAAACTATTAATACAAATAAATGGAAATTTTAAAATTTTTAATAATAAAAAAAATAAGGAGACTATTGACAAACCCTTTTGAACATTCAAACGTGAGATCAAGGTCTGTGATCCATGTTCAAACGTGAGATCTAGGCTCATGCACGGCCCTGGAGTTTAGCAGCTCAACATTGGGTGGAATTTAACGCATCTGGCAGCTTTGTATTGATATGAAAGCATAATCCATCAATTGGTTGAACGTTTCCTCTACAACTACCATAATTTCCACGGGCCAATAGGCCTGTTGGACGCTCTTCCATGGCGATAAATAGAATTCAGGGATTCTTCAATAGTGAGACAACAATCTTCAAAGACTGAAGAAGGAAATGCAACTGCTTTGGTGTCTTGGTCACAATATACTCGATCAATTGGGCATGGAATGGCACCAGATGCTGAGCAGAATTCTCTACCGCACTGTGAAGCTGAGCACAACATTCTGTCTGCAGAATTCTCTACCGCACCTCCGAATCGATGCTGAGCACAACATTCTGTCTGCACACAAAATGGAATTGTGGCGCAGCGTTGTAGAAGCCAGCCACACTTA
>ML806492.1:105058-118806 GCA_009831015.1 Picea engelmannii | reverse complement strand
GATATTTATTGACTTAGTTATTTTATATAATTTGTTAAAATTTATTTTATAATTAAAATTTTCCATTAAAGTTAATTCTCACTAATAAGTTGTCTTTTGTCTCACATGTTGAATGAAGGTTGTTAAATTTTTAACTTTAGTAGAAAAATTCAATAAGGATTTTGATGGTATTGAGTTTTATTTTTAATCATTTTGATATTAATATTAACATTTCCCCCTCGGATGGGGTGACATCGGACATGATGGGACGACGAGCGGTCACATGACAACGTCTCTTGCAACCTCAAGCCAACGCAGCCCACACTCACCTCCACCATTAATCCATGCTTTCAATACCTCGGCCGAAGCACCTCTGCATTCATTTGAACTCAGACTCATTTAATGGTATGACACTCCAATTCGTGGGAGAAATAATGGCTATGGGCTAGCTGAAGGCCCAGTCCCATCATCTTGCCAGGTTCAATGGATTTAGGACAACCCTAAGGAATTCCATGGCTCATTCGAGCCTTGATCTCCTTGTAACATCCCCAGCCACCAACAGGCCGGGAAATGCTACCCCTACAACTCTGCCGCACTACTCTGATCTGTGACAACTCTAGCCTTAACTACTAGTTATGCCACACATAGATACTTGCGGAAAAACATACCCATCCATATAAAAATAGAATGACTATTATATATATATATATATATATATATATATATATATATATATCACATATTAATGCGGAGGTAACAATAAGCCTACACATGCAGCATATACAACATACACAGGCAATACTCATCAATTACAACATAAATACCATTACACATCATCTAAATGAACATCAAAGCAGTACTTATCTTTTCAACTGGAGTAACACCACCAACTGCGTGCAGACCTTCCACGAGCCTCCTTGCCTTAGACCACGTCGCTCATCATGCTCAGTAGTGGGTCACCCCCGAGCTGGGACTAAGCTCCACCCAGGACAAGGGAATCCTAGACTAGGCTGAGGTTACAGGAAAACTGCACAGTGTAACTGGAAGGATTCTCTCTAGGAGCCTTCTTACGCCCACTACTCATGGACTCTCATTCCCTACATGCCTATTCCACCCAGGAGTATACACCTTCACTGTCACACAATCCATCGACTACTTCACCTCCCTCTCAGGGTCTCGACAATAGGATGGATCAGGAATTCTCAAAGCTTCGTAGTTGGTGTTGGACTCTCTCTGGGAGAAAACCACTTCCCAACAAACTCTCTCTCCAAGAGCATTCTTACGCCCACTACTCACAGAATCTCATTCCCTAGATGCCTATTCCACCCGAGAGTATACACCTTCATTGTCACACAGTCCATCGGTTGTTTAACCTCCCTCTCAGGGTCTCGGTGTTGACCCTCGACCAAGTTTTGGAGAACCTTGGTCATGTTTGAACATTTTTGGGACTTTGACAGGCAGGTTGAAGATAAACCACCCAGGCAAAGTGGAGATCATAGGATCTCGCCCCCTTTTTGCAGGATTTTTGGGTTTAGGGCTTATGTAACGGTTATGGGATGTTGGCCCATGGGTTTACCCATGCTTAGGCCCCATTTGTAAATGTATAAATAAGTATCTAGGCATTGCAAGAAGCATCATATCTAAGTTGGCTTTGTGCAATATATGTAAAGGTTGCTAAGTGCGATTAGTTGTGAAGGCTTCGTGCATACTATGGGTTGAGAAATTGCAGAGTTAAGTGAAAGTGATTGTAAGAAGGCCCTGTGTTGTGCCAAACTCAGGGAAGGAGGATCTGGTGAAGTGCGTGTAGATCTCTTGTCCTATGCAGAGTTGGTTTTGTGGCTATGTGCATGTAAGAAGATTGAAGGAAGATAATAAAGAAGAAGAAGAGTTGGTGGGCATAGCCCCACGCTGGGGGTGAACCACGTTTATCCTGTGTTGTGATTGCTTTGTGTTGTTGATGTGATTTATTATTAGTGCTGAATCTTTATGTATGTTAGATGCATCTGATGTAGTAGCTTAGTGGTTAATAACATGAATGAATGCTAGATATGTTTGATGTTATGTGCTAAATGGTTAGATATGCTTAGATCCTGTTGAATACTGTAGTGTTATATAATTAGGGTTTTTGCCTGCAATGTGAATAAGAGTCAAAGACTAATGAACGTTAATTGCTAATTGCTTTGTTAAGTATTGTGATCATAGATCTGTGTCCCAAATAGGTTGTAGACACTTGAGTCCTACAAACCCCCTGCCTCTACCTCGGGTGAGACTTCATCTACTTCATAGGTGTTTCCAAAAGGGCCAATAGTTAGGGTTTTGTTGGTGCATTGTTGAAGCGTTGAACCCTGGGTCTGACCCTGTGCCAACAAATGGTTCCATTGTCGGGACTTGAAACTGTGGTTGTTGGGAACTAAAGAAAAGAGAAATCTCTATGCATAGATCTGTTGCTCTAGTGCGCAGTACTCTACGTGACTTGTGAAGATCTATGCTAAGAAGGGTGCTCGGTCTGAAGAAAGAGGTAAGATATTAAATATTTGTGCTCTGATAAAGGTAAGATAAGTGGAAATTCTTGTTTCGAAAGAATGGATCTAGGTATGTTTGATAGATTTTGTCCTAGTCTGGAAACTAGGGCACAACTAGAAGAGATAAGACTTGATATTACAAGATATGATAGAAATAGTGAAAGATATGTTATTCCTATGCATAGAAATAATTTTTGGACTAACAAGTGGATGCGGGATCCTAGAAAGAGTTTTTTGCATGTTCATCACTATGATCCCAGTGAACAGTACAAGAAAGGTTGGGGATCGTTTAAGAGAAAGAGAGGATTGAATCTTTGTTATAGTTGCAGAAGACCGGGACATCTTGCTAAGGAATGCCTTGGTAGAGGTCCTATTTTCCTTCGTTGTAAAACTATTGGTCATGAAGTTTTAGATTTCCCTATAATGATTGCTAAAGTTGAGAAGATGAACATGAAACAAGAAAACCATGAGGAAGGTCAAGAGACTAAGAATATGATAAAGAACTAGAAATAATTCGAGGCTATATTATTGCAGATGAAAGAAAAATTGAATGATCACAGAGACATTTGTTTACCAGAGATATTAAAAGAGAAGCAGTGCATAGAAACAAGAATAGGATACTTTGGCATAGATTGTGTATTGGATGCAGAAACACAGGTGAACATTATGCTAGAAAGTACTTGGGAAATTTTGGGAAAGCCTGCTATGATTCCTTCATTGGGAGGAATAGGATTCTTTAAAGGAAAGATGATAACCCTATGTGGAAGACTCACTCTTGTACCTATGAGTGCTCATGGAAAATCAACATAAGAAGAATTCGAGGTCATTAAGTTTGTTGAGAACAACGCTCCTTTTGCACTTTTGTTAGGAAGGAATTAGATTGAGAGAGATCAGATCCAAAGGAAAAAAGAAGAGGAAGATATAGAAAAAAAAATAAAAATTAAGGGATTTCATGGCTAGGAGAATAACGTGCTTAATCGAAGAACATGAATACAAGTCAAAGCAACTGAGGTCCAGAGACATGGCTGTCAAAGTTGAAAGAAAAAAAGAAGGATTAAAGAACTTATCCATGAAGAAGAGAAGAGAACCTACTCTAGAAACATTAAAAGAAGAAGTATTACCCTCGAACCCTATGAAAGACCCTCAGTAGTGTGAAGTTACTATGCTAAGAAAGGTAAGAACAAGAACGGAAAGAGGAATCCATAGATGCAGATCATAGGTAATAAAGCAAGAAATATCAGTAAGAAGAAAGCAAAGCTAGAGAAATTGTAGAAGATTCCAGAGAGAACTTCACAGAAGGAAGGCTTGCAAAACTTGAACCTCGCTGGAATAGAAGAGCAACGCAGAATGGAACTTCACCACGACGAAGAAATATGACCGTTGGAGGCATATTGACCATTAGAACGATGCTTCAGAATGGCTAGAAACACAGTTATTTCCAAAAAAATCACCTTTGGACCATTGGGACCGCACCATAACAGATGGAATTGTATTGATTGATACATTCCTGTCCATTGGAGGAGTCTGTTACGACATTATCTATTTAACCAGTCGAATGTCTTACCCGGGACACTTTTTCGAATTGTGATTATCCGAGCCCAAAGAGAACTGATTTCTTTCATGCAATGCTTATTGAGACCTCACCACTCATTCTGATAACCTTGAGCCTTTTTCCACCTATTTGAGACATTTGATCATGAGCGTGCATGTCGGGCGACCTTAGCGCAGTAGAGAAATCTGTCGAAGAGATTTTGATTGACCTCATGGCAGAGAAGGTCATGTCCACATGAGAACATGCCTCATCGACGTCAGGATTGCAAGCCTCCCCATTGACTGCACGTCGATCTGGGCCATCCCGAACTATGACAGAGAAATAGAGCAAGCATCGCGATGACTTGGCAAATGTGAAGCTCATCCTGTTGGTCTTGCTGACTGTATCCCGCCTCTGGCTGGCGTGGTTAGTCATGACAACGTCCCGAGGGACTTCGACTATACATTGATCAATGCGTACCTCCCGAAGGGGATATGTGCAGTTGGACCACATTTAGGACAGATTCTGACGCTAAATATCAGTGATTTCAACTTTGGATACTGCAAGAATTATGGAATGCTTGCACCACATACATACTTAACAAAGACAACGGGGAATAATTTGAAGATAGTCCCCCAGCCGGGGACTATGGACATCGCAATATCAATAATCCTTAATGTGATGAAGATACCACACTTTGGCATACATCAAGAGGTTAACATGTGCATTAAACTCCTCCTATCGTGCTACCATGGAAGTTACCTGTGGTTGGATAGGCACATCACTATGGATCCAACGCTGATCCACCGGATCACTAGATTGAGAATGCAAGGATCGGACCCTCAGGAGTTTTACCTAGGGAAGGATGTAGATCAAATCCTGGCACAACGAATAAAGGACACCTATGATGATGCGGAGAAAGGAAAGAGGGACTACAAGGTAGCCTCCATCCAAAATGGCACAGTGCGCCTAGCTTGCCAGTTGATCATTGGTAAGCTCGTCAGGAAGAAAAGACCAACGTAGGTCACGTGGTTTGTCGTCAACCTTGCAGGAAAATGCATTGAAGGAATACAGATGAACTGGACACGCTACCTTGTCAACCATTTGGAGAAAGATTGTCGTTAAGCGCAAGACCAGGGATACGAGTTTCACTTTAGATGGTTGCTGATTCTCATTGACTTCATCACTTGGGAGATGCCGGAGGGAGAAACCTTCCCTGAAGTCGAGCCGTCTGAACCACTAGCCGCGAGGTTCACTACCCTTTGGTATTCAAGTGACATGGTGAATAAATGACAGTCCATTGCAGTGTTCCACATGTATTACTTGTAGCTAAAGAGGTCCATTGAATCCTTCCCTCGCATGACGTCGAATACACTTCATAGGTTCATGACAATAGAAAAGTTCCATGTAGACAAGCACTTCATTTACATCACTGCACGTGGAGACAAACACAAGGAAGAGCTCCATTCCTATTACAAACTCACCGAGGAAGATATGGAGGAAATAACCAAGGAATGGCATGCAGAATTCCTTGTACTAGTCGAACAGACAAAACTCTCTGACCCTGACCTCATCGGAAGTCCTGTAGTCACCCGGGAAGAGTATGATGGACCAGGTAGTAGAAATAAGAAGAGGAAGGAAGAAGTACAGGAAATGCATAGCGCATCAGAGGAGACTACACCAGATTCACTTGAAGGGGGAGGAGGTGATGAAGTAGAAAAAGAAGAGGATGAAGGGGAAGAAGACAAGTAGGAACAAAGTGAAGTAACACTGCCTAAAGATCCCCTTACAGAAAAAGAGACATCCAAGAAAAGAAAGGTTTCTCCAAATAAACCCTCAGCGCGGAAGAAGTCACACACCAATAAGCCCCACTTATAGACTATACTTAGAGTGGATGATATTGACCTCATCATCGCAGTTGTATCAGATACTTTCGAGGACATTTTGCATCGAAGCGAAGCCAAACAAGAGACAATGTATGACAAGATTGAAGAATAGCTCAAAGGGGTACAACAAGCTCGCTATTCGAGCTACATAGTGTCTACTGCGTCATTGTCATCTGGGCGTGTAGAAGTAGGAGATGAGTCTGCCCAACTATGCAGAACGAAATATGCGATAGAGGCCCACCTTCGTCGGGTCCAGGAAGAAAAAGAGCAGGCCACAGAGGCATTGAATAAATCAAAGGAGGAAGCCTTAGAGAAACATCGGGTTGCGCAGTAAGAGAAAGACAACCTCTAGGTGAAGTTTGCAGAGGACAGAGAGCATCCCCAGAAAGAAAAAGAACATATGCTCACAGAATAGATTAGAGTTAAAGAAGTTTTCACTAGAGCACTTTTCTCTGTGATGGGCCTGGCACAGATGGAAGAGGAAACAATTGAGAGCCAAGTGGGGAAGCTCATTGAAGCTATTTAGCAGCTCCAAGAAAGATTCATAGAACTGGAATTGCAAGCAGTGCCAAGCACTCCCCAGGAAGTGCGAGATCAGAGGGAAGAAACTGCCTGGAGCACAGTCAGAAGAATCAAGGCATTGGCCTTAGAATGCAAGAAACTCAACAATTGAAGTGTGCAGACCTATGAGCGCCTTGCAGAGAACCAAGAACTAAGGACATTGGAGTCACATCTCTAGGAAGCCAAGCAACAAGCAACGACAATACAAACACAGTTGAAGCTACTGTCAGCGGTCAAGAATATGAAAAGGTCAATGGAACAATGCGCAGTTCAGTAGCAGGTCCATGCTATCTAGAGTAAATTCATGGAAGTGACCCAGATACTTTAGCCGGTACAGGACGAAGCCTGTAGACTTTTTGAGGAGATCGAGGGACAAGGCACACAACTGGAACAAGTGGTCACCATAGTGGAGAAACGCTTGGAAGGACCTGTCACCGAGATAGTCATTCAGGAGTTCGCTGAGTAGGAGGCTTTGGTAAAGCAGCAAGTCGAGGCAGCTCGATGCCTTCGAAGCAGAATTTCCCAAATCAGAGTGACTCGGGACGAGTCACAGGTGAGTTTTTGGGGCCTGTTGGCCCTCGACCAAGTTTTGGAGAACCTTGGTCATGTTTGACCATTTTTGGGACATCGACAGGCGGCTCGAAGATGAAGCACCCAGGTGAAGTAGAGATCGTGGGATCTCGCCCCCTTTTTGTAGGCCTTTTTGGTTTAAGGATTATGTAATGGGTATGGGATGTCGGCCCATGGGTTTACCCATGCTTAGGCCCCATTTGTAAATGTATAAATAAGTAGCTAGGCATTGTAAGAAGCATCAGATCTAAGTTGGCTTTGTGCAAGATATGTAAAGGTTTCTAAGTGTGATTAGTTGTGAAGGCTTTGTGCATAATATGTGTTGAGAACTTGCAGAGTTAAGTGGAAGTGATTGTAAGAAGGCTTTGTGATATGCCAAACTCGGGGAAGGAGGATTTGGTGAAGTGCGCGCAGATATCCTATCCTATGTGAAGTTGGTTTTGTGGCTCTGTGAATGTAAGAATATTGAAGGAAGATAATAAAGAAGATGAAGAGTTGGTGGACATAGCCCCACGCCGGGGGTTAACCATGTATATCCTGTGTTGTGATTTCTTTTTGTTGTTGATGTGATTTATGCTTAGTGATGAATATTTATGTATGTCAAATGCATCTGATGTAGTAGCTTAGTGCTTAATAACATGAAATAATGCGGATCTGTTTGATGCTATGTGCTAAATGGTTAGATATGCTTAGATATTGTTGAATACTACGTTGTTTTGTAATTAGGGTTTTTACCTACGATGTGAATAAAGGTCAAAGACTAATGAATGTTAATTGCTAAGTGTTCTATTAAGTATTATGATCACATATCTGTGTCCCAGCTAGGTTGTAGACACTTGAGTCCTACAACCCCCCTGCCTTTACCTCGGGTGAGACTTCATCTTCTCCGCAGGTGTTGCCGAAAGTGTCGGTAGTTTGGGTTTTGTTGGTGTGTTGTTGAAGCCTAGGTCTGGCCCTGTGCCAACACTTAGAAACAAGACAGATCAATAATTCTCAAAGCTCTGTAGCTGGTGATAGACTCTCTCTGGGATAAAACCACTTCCCATCAAACTCTCTCTCATGGAGAGAGATGCTCACAGGCCTGACAATTTGCCTATTCAACCACATGCCTGAAAACCCACTTCTTCAACTAAGTTCCACTCAGTTCCTGCAAGGTAAAGATAATAGCAACATCAACAACATTCAGTTAACTCATGGGTGACAACAAAAAGAAGAAATTGGGTATAGAAATCCATAAACGACAACTATCCACACTAAGACACAACATGACTCAGCCATTTACAGGGTGCTCGGAATTCACATGAGACACGTCTCAGTCCACGGGTTTTAGGGTGCGTGACAAGGAATCAACACGGAGGTCGATCATGGAGGTTTTAGGTTCAGACTCTGGATGGAAGAATGGATAGACCCCCAACATGATTTGACTCACGGGTTACTGGTTCCAAAGATCTGTGATGGATGCCCCCGATTCATGGTTAGACAGTGGATGGAGAATCACCAACGAACCCCCTAATAGTGCTAGCTTTACCAGCTATAACTACATGCGCCCAGGTTGACACATGTCTTCCTGTAGCTGCATGCACTCCACTTAGCATACGTTCCTTTTCTAGGAACTTAGGACAACACTTATTCAATTGACCACCTTAGCCTTTTAGGAAATAATAATATATTATTATCCCCTTTAGAGGTAAGCCCCCTAGCTTATCCCCTAGGCCCAAACACTTAGCCTCCTCCCTTACCCAACCTTGTGGAAGCTTAGTCCCCCATCACTCTTTCTTCATGGTCGGTCTACACACAGTGATGCTTATATTTTTATTAATGATTTTGCATAATTACATATACAAAACAGGCTCTTGGTCTTAGCATCCTAGGCTCTCTGGCCTAATAAACACATAATCCCACCAGCTTATATACACTTGGCTCACTAGCCTATAAACATAATTAAAATTCATAATATAACTGGGGCACGCCCTTGGGGTATTAGAATCCCCTCCCCTTATTTTTGCACTGTCCTCAGTGAAACTCTTTACACAACATCATCAAGATTTCCAAAATATTAAAAAAGATGCAGGTATTCTGCTCGCATAGCATCCTCATGCTCCCATGTCATGTTCTCAGGACCGTACCAAGTCCATTGGACCTTTACAAGCCCTATGTCTCGATTCCGGAGTTGTTTTCTCTTCCGGTCCAATATTCGCACTAGATGCACTTGCAAGATGCCTTCTTTCTCTACCTAAATCACATTCCAATCAATAACATGATTAGCATCAGGTATATATTTATTAAGCAATGAAACATGAAACACATTTTGTATAGTAATGGATGTAGGTAATGCAAGCATATATGCAATGTATATATATGTATATACAAACAATTCTAATAACATTATAATCTGTATACAAGATACACAACATACAATAAATAGAGAATTGATACTTATCTTTTGATTGAGAAGACCTTCCACATCAACATGGTCTATATCAAGGTACCAAATCTCAACAACACTCCAACCAGCGGTCTCTCCTTCCCCACATGCCTATCCCACCCCAAGAGTGTACACCTTCACTGTCACATAGTCCATTAGCTGCTACACCTCCCTTTCCTTGGGCTTCAGCAACAGACCGGCTAAGGAAGTCTCAGAGCATCGTGGCTCTCGAAGTTCCAACTGCCCTCAAATATTTCCAATTAGCATCTTCCCCGAGCTACTCTTTGTATTCAACATTCTAACTTTAATCAACATCATATCATCTGCATCACCCACATGTAGTTATCATGAGAAAACATAAAATAATTCATTTAGGAACTCCAAC
Organism: Picea engelmannii; assembly: GCA_009831015.1. Lineage (NCBI taxonomy): Eukaryota > Viridiplantae > Streptophyta > Pinopsida > Pinales > Pinaceae > Picea > Picea engelmannii. The sequence continues at coordinate 108,947 of ML806492.1, read as the reverse complement.
TTAGTTCAAAAAGGAATTCAACTTTTTCCCCAAAACATGAAATTCCATTTCATAATTCTTCTTGGTTGTTTCCATATTAAGATTGCAATCTTCCTTGTGGTTTACCACAAGCACCAAACTGCATACCATTTTCTTGCAAGGCTTCATCTTGCATACAACCAACAAATTGTCAATATGTTTTGTACATCATATTCAATTGCAATATGTACAAAATCTTATGCAGTGATCCTATATACAAAATCTTATGCAGTGATCTTATGTACAAAATCTTATGCAGTGATGAATTGTGTATTGGTATACAGTCTCTTTGAATCATTTCTTGAAGATATTGATATTGATGAGTTTTAAAATTTTGGGACATCGTGCATATGGGAATGATAAATATTTTCTCCTTCTCACAGCATAGCTTTCATCGAAATGAAAAGATTGCATCTTCATCTCTTTGCATAATTTTCGAGTTGGTCAAAACACCATATTGTCCATGCCATTTTCCTTTTGAGTAACAACAACCATAAAATAAAGCGCTTATAAAAATTGATTAGACATTTTTATCATTTCTGATAGCAAACCTACATTAGATTAGTCGTAGGGATTTAGAATAGGTGTGAAAGATAACTTTCCAAAGCTGCAAACAAACATAGTATCTTGTGATAGGGAGAGTTAAATCCACTTACTACATTTTATCTTGGGAAGCCCTTCTAACACAAGGGTCAATCACGAGGTCGCATTGAGACTGGTAGAGTTACTCACCCTGCTTTGTTGGTCTTGGTGTAGAGATTACGTGTATTATGGGGGTCACTTGAGAGGTATACCCACAATGATGAGTGGAAGCCTTTCAAGTTGATTTCGGGCTAGATACCCTGCCCTTGCGCATGGATCAAACTATCGACTATTTCCCCAGGCATCACTGTAATGATTGGTAACCTTAGTGGCCTATCTCTTTAGGGTCTTTACACAAGGTAACTGTGGAGGGGAAAGTCTTCATGGTACCTGGAATCGACGTTGGCCAAAATCACTCGGGCTCCTTGGAGGGTATACCCACGTTTATGTGAATTTCCAGAGTGACAGATCTTCTACCATGCATCCTCTCCAAATCAATGACCCTGATTCTCTTCGGGACTTCAACGCTTTCTGAACAAGACCAAATCAACGGTCCTTCGACCTCCTTCTCGATCAACAATCCACGTTCCTTCCTTCAGATCAACAACCCTTAGACGTTTTGGGCTTTGGCACTTTGAGACATCCCGAAACACAGCTTCACAAAAACCCCAGAGTACGATTCTCCAAAGTTCATGATCTGGTGACATCTGTCCAACCCAGATCAATGGCTCCCAGCTGCTTCGGCTTTTCAGTGATTTCAAATCTCAAACTAACTCTTGAAGTGATTCCTTTGTTTTGTTGGACGTTGATCTAACGGTCCAGGCTCCTCCCCACAACTGATCTGACAAGTGCTATCGCTCCTCCTCCTGAGATTTTGACTTCTTCCGCCTTGGAAGATTTTTTCAGTTTTCAAAGGCTTCAGCCTTTGAACTTTCTCCTGCGAGTCCTCCTCTTAGATCTCTTCTTCGGTCTCGTAAGAGTTATCTCTTCTGAGATTTAGGACTTAGAATGAGTCTATCTCCCACGTGCTCCTTGCGTTATCTCTTCTGAGATTTTCAAATTACTCAGTCTCCTAAGGGTCTCGGCCCTTCTGTTTCCTTTCAAAGGAAAAATTTGTGCCCTCCTGTCAACCTTCTTCTCAAAGCACACCTTGCTGAGCGTTTTCTATAGAGTGTTCAACAAATTTGTGAGTATATTCCTCTAATACTCTTCTCCCTGAACTCGACAAAGAGTTCTCTCTGTGCACACTTGCACTCGCTCAATGCCCGCCTGACAGAGACCTACAGAGTTCTCAATGACTATATATCTCTCTGAACTCAACACAAATTTCTTCCTGTGCACTCCTTGCACTTCTGTTGATGAAGGTTCAACGGTTTCTCTCCTAAGCTTATCTGAGGTTAACTTACCTCTCTCAATGCACTCCTTGCAAACAATGTGCACTCCTTTCACTCAAAAACTCAAAGAAGATAAACAATTGAAACTTATTCAATACCTCACCAGTTTATGCACTCAAACCATGAACAACATATAAAAACATAGTAATGAACACAAACACATAAACACACTATATGCAGAAAAAACTGCTTTTATATTATCTCTGTGAGTGTCTCCTAAAAGCTCTATGAAAATTTGATTTGTTTCTGACACTCGATGAACTCTGCAAACACAACATGTAGTCAACTGGAATTTTTCAAGCCATCATTCTTTAACAAATCCCACAACATTCATAAACCAATCTAATTTAAGAAAACATTCAAATTTAATTTTCTTTCCAATCTCTTCTCTTCTTTGTAATCATTTTCGGGAACTAGCCCCTTTCTCTTAGTCCCCAATCCATGTGATCACACGCCATGACCAAGCGCTATATGACTAGGTGCTTACTCGAGTCTTCAACTTCAGAAGTTTTCAAAGAACCACACAACAATCTCTCGTAGTTTTGGATTACCGAACTCACAAAGTAGGGAACATCATCAGTCCACGTCTACCTAACATCTGATGATTGACACTCAATATGGATCCTCAAGCGTCTGAGTTCCGGAACTTCAAAGCTTCAGGACTTCAGAGGATTTCACATCCATGCATCCCAAACCGTTAATATCCAAACATTCCCAATCACCTTTGTTGACATCATTACGTCATATCACTTACATTTTCCAATTGCGAGGGCATGCGGTAGTTGTTTGGAGTAATCAGCCTTTCATCCTGCAATTCTTCTGACATTGACATGTAACTCCTCGGTGAAACCGCGGTTTGGATTGCGGTACCGCCTTGGATAATTAACTTCCGTGCAACTTGGGTCCCCGCAATGACTTCTGATCATTGATCTTGATGTATGATGATCAACGCCACTGTGGGTCCCCCGAGCTTTAACTACATTACGTAACCTCGGGCCCTACTGACCCTTCTCATACAGGATGCGATGTGGCAGAATACTAGCAGCTGATACGTGGCCCATTTAGATGGGTGACATGTGTCACATTCCAAATGAAATTTCAATATTCCACGGGTTCAGAACCCACTTATAGGTGGCACACAACCCATGTGTCCATGTCAATCCAAGTGACATCATCATGACTCACTACTTCGGCTCTTCGGGAGATTTCACCCTTCACTACTACATTTGACCTTTTAACATTGACTTGATCCAACGGTTGAGATCTCCTCCCCAGATCTACGTTGTAGATCCACTTCGGGGCTTCAGAAGTTTGTGCATCAACACATCTCTCTTCTCTCGATTTTCAAACTCCAAAATTATGATCTGTCGTGAGATCTAACAGCTCACAACCACTTGTGCATAGATCCGGTGACCCCAAGAGAACAAGTGTTGTGATTTCTTTCTCTGTGGCCAAATACCACACCTGTCACGGTTTTATAATGCCGCTACACCTTCTGAGCTTTGTAACACGTCCAAAGTAACCTCTTGGAAATCAGGGAACATTCTAAGGTTTGAAATCAGATCCTCCAAACACAATTTCCACCCGAAACTTTGGGTCCTATGACCACTTATCCAACCCATCTAGGTTCAGCGTTAAAACCTTGGCTCTGAACTTGAATTTTGTCTACTTTGAAAAAAATTCTTTCAAAAATTTTGCTTCATTTTCCACTAACATGGCCCATCCAGGCTCAGTTTTGAAAACCTTGGCTCTAATACTAATTTGTAACATCCCTAGTCACCAATAGGATGGGAAATTCTACCCCTGCAGCTCTGCTGCACTACTCTGATCTGTGACAACTCCAGCCTTAACTATTGGCTATGCCACACAAAGATACTTGCGGATAAACATACCCA
>ML806492.1:68334-88193 GCA_009831015.1 Picea engelmannii | reverse complement strand
TTTTTTTTTTTTTTAATTATTCACACATTTTACTCATATATCTTAAATAAATCTACACCTTTTACTCATATATTTTAAATAAACCTACATCTTTTACTCATATATTTAAATAAACCTATTTGCAAGAATTTATGAAATAATAGGTTGTACCTTCCTCTTAAGTATATCATACCAACCTCACCAACTAAATTCTTGACATAAGTTTTCCCACTCTTCACTGCTTTGCTTGTGATCACACTTATCATTAAAACACTACTAACAATTAGTGAGAAAGTTAATTTCTTTAATTAACTCTAAAATGAAATTTATGTAAAGATTTGTAGAGCATGACAATTTTTAACAAATTTGATTTATAATAAGAAATTCCAAAATTGGTAAATAAGAAAAACTATGAGTTTATGTGTATCAATAAAACTAATTATAGAATATTACTTTAAGCTTACCAATAATGATTTATAATAAAAACTTTCAAAATTGATAAACAAGAAAAAAATGTGAGTTTATATGTATCATTAAAACTAATTATAGAATAATTTTTTTAAAGTAAAAAGGCGAATCCTGTTATATTAAAGCTTCAAAAAAGAAATACACCATGACATACAGGTGCCAGTTGTCCCGCCTATGCAGGAAACCAGGACAACTGGCCTGTCCAAAAAATAGCATGCAAAATCAAACAACTCGTTTCGCCACCCTGCTCGGAGGAAACCAGGGTGCATGTCCATTTTCATCAACAGTGTAGTAAGGCCTATGCTAACGCTAACCAGGCTAATAACTAAAAGAGCTACTGCTCTGATAAACATCAAAAGAAAGGGAGTTGGAGACCATGCGAAACAGAAGAACCTATTCACCGGAGTCCTCACAATCGTCCTTCGCCTTGCCGTTGCTGACATGAATGACATAGAGCTGAGCACAGGTGGGGCATTGTCACCGAGGTGTGGCACTAGAGTAGGCTGCGTATAGCATGTCTAAGCGTTGGCTAACACGGACAACCCTGAAGATTTGATCATCCACCAGACTGCGGACCTCAAAGATCAGGTTTAGGTACTCCAGGTGTAGGAGTGGTGGCGGTGGCGGCGACTTTGGTTTGGCATCCGTCTCCTGGTGACCCTGCATCTTCCTCTGCGGTTGTGAGTCGGTGTTGCTTTTCAGCAACTCCTCCTCTACCAGGCAAGTGGCGAACTCTTCATTAGGAGCGTCGCTGGGACCGTGTGTTTCTCTCGACCTGGGCGGTAGTGCTGTTGATTCAATGCACGCCGGGGGGTTCCAATTATCTGGAACTGTGAACATTCGACTCTCAAAGAAGTCCGGGGGGAGCTCCATGGTCGGAATTTCCTCGACGTAAGTTCTAGGGGGCGAGTTTGCTTCTATGGTCTCCCTGCGTCGCTTCCTCTTAGCCAGAACCAGAGCCCGTTTGAACCGCTTATGTCTTTTCCTCCTGGAGTCAGCCGCGTACCATCCTGCTCCTCTGCGGGGTCTCCCCCTCGCTCGCGGCATAGTGAGAATGAGGACCAATGCCAGGATGTCTCCTATGCTTCTATTCCTGCTCTGCTCGACGAGCTTCGAATACATTCTAAGAGTTCCGGTGAGGCAGATAATGGCATAAACGATGGCTGCAGCCATTAAAGCCGAGAGCTTAATGCTCTGGCTAGCCGGCCTGTTCTCGCGCGTGAGAGGCCCCATCGATAGACGGAGGCCGACGGAGGTGAGAGCCCTCATAACTGGCTATGGTGTGAGGGCGGTTGGCCACCATAAATGGCCTCTCCCTGCGCGCCTCCACGTGCCCCTTCCTTTCCGCGTGGCACCCCATCTGAGGAAAACTAATTATAGAATATTACTTTAAGCTTACCAATAATAATTTATAATAAAAACTTCCAAAATTGATAAACAAAAAAAATAAATGTGAGCTTATGTGTATTAATAAAACTATTTATAGAATATTACTTTAAGCTTACTAATAACACTATAGTATATTAATAAAACTAATTATAGAATATTACTTTAAGCTTACCAATAACACTATGATAAATTGGAAGAGTGATAAATAATAACCAATCCTTCTTTCTAACAAAGGAACATATTGTAGTCAAATAGTAACACAAATAAATCTTAAAGAACATTTTTTTTAAATTTAATATTGAAATTGATTAAACATGTGTGAGTGAGAACTAAACTTTATTTGTCCTTCAATGAGTGGAAAATAGACTTTAATGATCCTTGTGTGATAGAATTTATGGAATAAACTTTAATTGTGGTAGTGTGACGGGGTTTATTGACGTAAACCTTTGTCAAAAGTTTAAAGTACTACAATTATTACATAAAAGGTTAATCCTTCACAATGCTTGGAAAATAAACTTTTATGATCCTTGTGAAATGGGATTTATGGAATAAACTTTAATTATCATTATGGTGAGGTTTATTGGAAAAAACCTTGTGCAAAAGCTTAAAGCAGTAGAATCATTAAAGCTTATTGTAATATTGTTTTATTCTGATTCTTTAATTTCCCACATAGGTTATAACTTTAGCTTAGTATCTACAGTTGGAATATATATTTCTGGCTTGCTCTCTTCTTCTTTTATATATATATATATATATATATATATCAACCCCCGCTACAACCCTTTGTTCCATTCTTCGTTCCAATTTGTTTCAACGTAGGCCATATTTGCAACCAACATCGAGTTCGAGTTCAACAAATAAAGCCCCTTGAGCCCGTTGAAGATTGTTTGGAAAAAATGAAAGATGCCCTTGGAGAGGATAAAGTCTTAATCAATCGTGCCAAAGGACTATTAAGCACAATATTGGTACTAAATTTACGCAGAATATTGGTTCATTTGATAAAGTGTTAGTTATTTGATTTGGTGAAATATGTGAAGTTTTTTTAATAGTGAAGTGTTAGTTCTTTGATGTGATAAAATATGTGAATTTTTATTTCTTATTATATTGTCTTTAATGAAGTGAATTGCATAGTTTTAGGTTACATGATAATTGTGATTTTTTTTTTTAAGTGGGAAGAAATTGAATAAATATCTCTTATTTGTTTTATGATTTAATATATCAAGGAAGCTAAATCAAAACAATTTTAAAGATATAATCTTTTTATTTAAAATTTCATATATAAAATATTAATTTTTTTCATTTTTTATTTTCTTAATGATATGTATAATTTTCTTATACTTCATTTGTAAAGTGTATTTTTTTTTTTAATATTTTTAACCAACTCACAAATTATTACAACATCATCATTGTTTCACATAGTTCAAAATATGCTTTTGAAAGAGGACAATTTTAAATTTAATTTGGGGAAATTTGTCATTTTAAAATCTGACACTATGTTGGGTTCAAGAATTCACTAAATTTCTTGTTTTTGTGTCAAATTGTATATTGGTTATGTTGGGATTTGCTGACAACGAATTTCTCCAATGATGGATTTGGATCTTATTATTCTGCGTTGGTTACAACCAATTAGACCAAGTTAGAATATGGATAGAGATTGCATTTAATAATCAGTGTCTTGTATAAATGTATAAATTCATGTAAGCCCATATCATGTAAGTCCATAGAGGCAGTACGACTGAGTGTGAGTGAGCTGATGTAATCTCCATGATCTGAATAATAAGACAACTGATGCCTATGCTTGGTGGACGTAGCCCAATGTTTGGGTGAACCACGTGAAATCCCAGTGTCTATTATCTGTGTCTGATTGTTAATTATCATTGTGAATTGTGTTTTCTGCATTTGCAATTCTAACAAATGGTATCAGAAATGGTTGAAGGAGCGTCAAATTATCGGAGAAACCAGAAGTGAAATTTATGTGAGGGTGCATCAATTTATACATTCCCATTCCCGCAGGTCCCTCCTCTTGAAGGGTGCAGAGACTTATTACTTATTACTGAGCCATACGCTCATAAAAAATTGTTGAAATTTCCACAGTTGAGGAAAAGGAACAGGGCATAGACATTTTTATATCCCCGCACTCCAGTGTTACGTGAGGTGCAGACTCCCCGCACTCCAGTGATAACGTGAGGTGCAGACTCCCCGCACTCGAGTTCTACCATGAGGTGCGGACTCCCTTTAAATCAAAAAGTTGCGATCTCCTTAAATTAATTTGCATGGTACATTCGCATGGTAAAGTAAGGATCTCCTTAAATTAATTCGCATGGTAAATCAATGGGCGGTGAAAGTATGAAAGGTTGACTTTTGTTTTTTTAAAGATTGAGGTGAAAGTAAATGTATGAATTAAATGGTGAATGCACTTGGTATGGTGCGAATACATTATACATGGTGGATTTAATAAAAGGTTTTTTATTAAGATATACAGGTATTTATATATATATTTAAAAAAAATCCTTTTTGGGTTCAACTTTTTGAGTATAAGGTTAATATTATTATTTCTTCACATTTAAAAGGATTTTTTATAAGCTGTGAATATTGAGAGATTTTTTGTGCTGATGGCTAAGATGTAGAGTTCGAATTTTGAAGTTGAAAAGTTTAGCGGTAAAAACAACTTTGAGCTATGGAAGCTCAAGATGCATGATCTGCTTATGCAACAAGGCGTAGTGAAGGTGCTTTTGGGAAAAACAAAGCAACCCGCGACCATAATAGATGATAACTAGGATGAGATGGATGCAAGAGCATTGAGTTCCATACACCTGTGTTTGGCCAACGATGTTCTGTTCAATATTGTCTTGAAGAAGACAACAACTGGTTTGTGGATGAAGTTGGAAAGTCTATATATGACGAAATCCTTGACGAGCAGAATCTACTTGAAGAGACAACTGTACAGTTTGCGGATGAAAGAAGGTACAACAATTGCTGACCATTTAAATACCTTTAATACCCTTATAGTTCAATTGACTAGTATGGAAGTTAAATTCGAAGATGAAGATAAGGCTATTACAATATTTTGTTCGTTGCCTCAATCTTGGGATAATCTAGTCACCTCTATTAGCTTTAGCTCAAAAGATGTTTTAGGTTATGACTATGTTGTGGGAACTTTGTTGGCTGAGGAGATGAGGAGAAAATCTAGTAAAGAAACCTCAACTTCAGAGGCAATGTTGATCAGAGATCGAACCAAGAGAAGAATGAGAGAAGTTCTTTCTGATCTAAGTCAAGACACAAAAAGGGTTAAGAAAAATGCTAGTACTATGGAAAAACATGACATCTCAAGAAATATTGCTGGAAGAGAAAGGAATCCGAGGAAAACTCTACGAAGGAAGCAAATTTGGCTGTAACAAATTCAGGTATGTCTGATCAAGTTTTATTTGTTTCTAGTAATTTACAATATCAAGATGAATGGCACTTAGATTCAGGTGTCTCCCACCACATGTGCTCACATAGAAATTTGTTCATTTTTTACCAATCTGTTGATGAGGGCGTAGTATTTATGGGAAATGGCATTCCCTGTAAAACTGTTGGGGTTGGCAGTATTAGAATCAGGATGTTCGATGGTATTTTTAGGGAATTAATGGATGTTAGATATGTACCTGAGCTTAAATCAAATTTGATTTCATTAGGAGTGTTGGATTCTTGTGGATATAAGTATATAGGTCAAGGTGGAGCTCTCACATTGTCGAAAGGTAATTTAGTAGTGATGAAGGCAACAAAGGTTGATAACCTTTATAAGATTGAAGGGAGTACTGAAGTGGCATCTGAAGTGACAGACGCATCTTCTTGTTTATGGCAAAGCATCAAGGTCATAAGAGCAAGAAAGAATTGCAGGCACTGGTAAGTGGTAAATCATTTCCAGACTTAAAATAATTTTTTTCTGAATTCCTGCTTGTTTTATATCTCTGTAAATTATGATGGTGGTATAAAGGGATGTTGTGTGTGGGATCCTACTTCTCACACGATCATCATTGATAGAGATATAGTATGTATGGAACAACCAAAAGGATTGATTCAAGATCACAACAGTAAATTTGTTTGCATGCTAGGTAATTCATTGTATGGCCTATTGGTACCTAGGCAACTATACAAGAGGTTTGAATCCTTCATAGTGAGTCATAATTTTTTAGAAGGTAGGAATGACTATGTAGTTTATAGTACATTCATAGTATTGATGTTATTTGTCGATGATATGCTCGATGCAAGCCGAAGCATGGATAAAATCAGTAAGAAAATGACTCAGATGAATATGACAATTCAAATGAGGGATCAAGGAGCAACAAAACAAATTATGGGCATGGAAGTATACAGAGATGGCAATGGTAAGTTGTGGTTGGAGTTCAGTATGAACATTGTAAAACCAGGCTTTATCCCTCTTGCTTTCCATTATAAGTTTTCTTCAAGCATAGGTCCTATCCGTAAAGAAGAAAAGGTTATGTCTCGTGTAAGTTCAGTAGGAGGTCTGTTGTATGTGATGAAATGGTTAAGATCAGATGTTTCACATGCTAATGATGTTGTCAGATACATGAAAAATTCAGGTGTTGCAATGAAATGGGTGCTTCATAGTTTAAGAAGCACAAATGTCACCTATAATGGTTACAATGAGATGGTCTGTGATAATTGTAATGTATATTTTACAGGTGTTTTGGATAGAAGGAGATATATCACTAAATATGTTTCACAACATAGTTGTGGAAGACATGTTGGAGGTGGAGTGACTCCTTAATAAATCTAAACTCGTGCAATTCAGAAAGGCGAGATCATGAAACCAATTTTATTAGATAAGTTGCAGTGGTGCTTGGCTTCTCTTGGCTTGCAGAAAAGGTGATGAACAAAGGAAGGAACAAGGTATCAGGTTAATTATTGTCAAGGTGGAGATTGTTGGGATTTGGTGACGACGAATTCCTCCAATGATGGATTTGGATCTGATGTATGAGCATCGCCAGCAGCAAGCGAGCACGGAGGTGGAAGATAGCTGGGATGAGCGCAACACATTTTTTCACATATTGAAAATGTTTTTGAAATATTTTGAAAGATTAAGAGAGGAATATTAATGAAATAGTTAAGGAAGGCGTACACGCATTTATGAATAAGTGATTGTAAACAGATCTTGAGCAATCTACTCTCATCTATCGATGTAAAAGACATTTATGCCCAATTAATGAAAGTAGGTAGATTTAAATTCCAGATTAGACGGTTTTAGGACCAGGAGGGAAAACAACTATAGACACCCTCATCTTTGTATCATTGTATCAATTAGAATTAGATCATTAATGCATTAGCATAGAGAATAAGAGAGAGTTGTAGAAGAATCCATGTATAGGTGCTTTGAATTAATATATGAAGCTTGGAATCATATTTCATGGTGCTATGATGTTTTCTGTCTATACATGGTGAATGGTATGCTTACAGTTGTTTTACTCTCTCTGCTATGCATTTACTTTGATACTGAGTCAAATGTATGATTTCATATTGAATAGAAAGGAAACGAGTTTGAATTGTTTCTCTTCCTGAGTGAGAGAAGTTCCTGCAAGGATTGTAGTGAAGTGTCCGCAAGGAGTGTGTTGACAAAGGTTCTGAGTTTATCTCTGGAAGCTCAGGAGGGATACCGTTGTTCTCATTTCAGTAGAAGTGTAATACAAGAACAAAAGTTGTGCAAGGTGTGCGCAAGCTGGTTGAGACCTTAGAACTCATCAACTAAGGTTGGCAGATTGAAGGACTGTTGTTGCAGAGAAAGTGAACAGAGTCGGGAGTTCAAGTATGTTGAAGTATTTGAGGGATTGCTGCAATGAGTGCGTGTAGGAGTCTTCTTGAAGACCTAAGTTTGCGAAGAAAGCTCAGAAGGGTTAGGGCCTTTGAATCATTCAAGAGAAAGCAGGAAGCTCAAATCGTTGTGCATAAGTCATGCCCCTGAGAAGGATTGCAGAGTCGATTTTGAGCCAGAGGTTCTTGAGGAGGAAAATGAACGGTCGGAATTCTCTGAGGAGAACTCCTAAAATAGCGAGGACCGTAGGATCCAAGAAAGTTGTGGGGGAAGTTAAGCGTTGGACATATCCACCTTCGAAAGGCAGGATTTAACGTGGACCGTTGATTTCGATCATTGGGCCCTTGAGATCATTTCGACATTTCAGGGGTCATAAGTTCGAAGTGTGGACGAAACCTTTGGTTGATCAAATTCCCGAAATGTGAAAAGAGTTTTCGTGTATAAAGGTGAAGAGTGACAAGTTCGAAATTTCAGAACTTCGGAATTCGGGGTCTTAGAGGACCTGAGGGCGAGTGATCAGGACACAGCGTGGAGGAAAGCTTGAAATCAGGAATCGCGGCAGGATATTTGTCAGCATTTCGAGAATCTACGTTTCAACATTCCCGTTGATAAGGAGAAAAGCACTCCACATAAGAATTACCGAAGACATCAGGAGCATCGCCAGCAGCAAGCAAGCGCAGAGGCGGAAGACAACTGGGATGAGGGCAATGAATTTTTGCACATGTTGAAAATGTTTTTGAAATATTTTGAAAGATTAAGGGAGAAATATTAATGAAATAGTTAAGGAAGGCATACACACATTTATGAATAAGTGATTGTAAACAAATCTTGAGCAATCTTCTCTCATCTGTCGATGTAAAAGGCATTTATGCCCAGTTAATGAAAGTAGGTAGATTTAAATTCCAGATTAGATAGTTTTAGGACCAGGAGGGAAAACGACTATAGATACCCTCATCTTTGTATCATTGTATCAATTAGAATTAGATCATTAACACATTAGCATAGAGAAGAAGAGAGAGCTATAGAAGAATCCATGTACAGGAGCTTTGAATTAATATATGAAGCTTGGAATCAGATTTCATGGTGCTATGATGTTTTCTGTCTATACATGGTGAATGGTATGCTTACAGTTGTTTTACTCTCTCTACTATGCATTTAATTCAATACTGAGTCGAATGTATGATTTCATATTGAATAGAAAGGAAATGAATTTCAATTGTTTCTTTTCCTGAGTGAGAGAAGTTCCTGTAAGGAGTGCAGTGAAGCGTCCGCAAGGAGTGCGTTGACAAAGGTTCGGAGTTTATCTCTGGAAGCTCAGGAGGGATACTGTTGTTCTCATTGCAGTAGAAGTGTAAGACAAGCACAGAAGCCGTGCAAGGTGTACGCAGGTTGGTTGAGACCTTAGAACTCATCAACTAAGGTTGAGAGATTGAAGGACTACTGTTGCAGAGAAAGTGCATAGAGTCCCGAGTTCAAGTACACTGAAGTATTTGAGGGATTGCCACAAGGAGTGCATGCAGGAGTCTCCTTGAAGACCTGAGTTTGCAAAGAAATATTATAAGGGTTAGGGCCTTTGAATCATTCAAGAGAAAGCAAGAAGCTCAAGTCGTTGTGCAGAAGTCATGCCCTAGAGAAGGATCGTAGAGTCGATTTTGAGCCAGAGGTTCTTGAGGAGGAAACTGAACGGTCAGAATTCTCCGAGGAGAACTCTCGAAATAGCGAGGACCATAGGATCCAAGAAAGTTGCGAGGGAAGTTAAGCATTGGACAGATCCACCTTCGAAAGGCAGGATTTAACATGTACCATTGATTTCAATCATTGGATCGTCGAGATCATTTCGGCATTTCGACGGTCATAAGTCCAAAGTGTGGACGAAACCTTTGGTTGATCAAATTCCCGAAATGCGAAAAGAATTTTTTTGTATAAAGGTGAAGAGTGACAAGATCAAAATTTTGGAACTTCGGAATTCGGGGTTTCGGAGGACCTGAGGGCGAGTGATCGGGACACAGCAGGGAGGAAAGCCCGAAATCAGGAATCGCGACAAGATATTTGTCGGCATTTCAGGAATCGACATTTCAACATTCCTGTTGATAAGGAGAAGAGAACTCCACATAAGAAGTACCGAAGACATCAGGAGCATCGCCAACAACAAGCGAGCGCGGAGGCGGAAGACAACTGAGATGAGCGCAATGCATTTTTGCAAATGTTGAAAATGTTTTTGAAATATTTTGAAAGATTAAGGGAGGAATATTAATGAAATAGTTAAGGAAGGCGTATGTGCATTTATGAATAAGTGATTGTAAACAGATCTTGAGAAATCTTCTCTCATCTGTTGATGTAAAAGACATTTATGCCCAGTTAATGAAAGTAGGTAGATTTAAATTCCAGATTAGACGGTTTTAGGACCAGGAGGGAAAACGACTATAGACACCCTCATCTTTGTATCATTGCATCAATTATAATTAGATCATTAACACATTAGCATAGAGAAGAAGAGAGAGTTGTAGAAGAATCCATGTACAAGAGCTTTAAATTAATATATGAAGCTTGGAATCAGATTGCATGGTGCTATGATGTTTTCTGTCTATACATGGTGAATGGTATGCTTACAGTTTTTTTACTCTCTTTGCTATGCATTTACTTTGATACTGAGTCGAATGTATGATTTCATATTGAATAGAAAGGAAATGAGTTTCAATTGTTTCTCTTCCTAAGTGAGAGAAGTTCCTGCAAGGAGTGCAGTGAAGCATCCGCAAGGAGTGCGTTGACAAAGGTTCAGAGTTTATCTCTGGGAGCTCAGGACGGATACTGTTGTTCTCATTTCAGTAGAAGTGTAAGACAAGCAGAGAAGCCGTGCAAGGTGTGCGCAGGCTGGTTGAGACCTTATAACTCATCAACTAAGGTTGAGATATTGAAGGACTGTTGTTGTAGAGAAAGTGCACAGAGTTGGAGTTCAAGTACGCTGAAGTATTTGAGGGATTGCCGCAAGGAGTGCGTGTAGGAGTCTCCTTGAAGACCTGAGCTTGTGAAGAAAGCTCGGAAGGGTTAGGGCCTTTGAATCATTCAAGATAAAGTAGGAAGCTCAAGTCGTTGTGCATAAGTCACACCCTAGATAAGGATCGCAGTGTCGATTTTGAGCCAAAGGTTCTTGAGGAGGAAACTGAACGGTCGGAATTCTCCGAGGAGAACTCCCAAAATAGCAAGGACCATAGGATCCAAGAAAGTTGCGGGGCAAGTTAAGTGTTGGACAGATCCACTGTCGAAAGGCAGGATTTAACGTGGACCGTTGATTTCGATCATTGGGTCGTCAAGATCATTTTGGCATTTCGGGGGTCATAAGTCCGAAGTGTGGACGAAACCTTTGGTTGATCAAATTCCCGAAACGCAAAAAGAGTTTTCATGTATAAAGGCGAAGAGTGACAAGTTCAAAATTTCAGAACTTTGGAATTCGAGGTTTTGGAGGACCTGAGGGCGAGTGATCGGGACACAGCGGGGAGGAAAGCCCAAAATCAGGAATCGCGGCAGGATATTTGTCGGCATTTCGGGAATCGACGTTTCTACATTCCCGTTGATAAGGAGCAGAGAACTCCACATAAGAATTACCAAAAACACGAAACGTGAAGGAACTGTGGAGGAGCATTTCGACAATCCAGATTTCGGGACTCCGAAAGTCAAGAGATAGAGTTGCACATCATCGCAACTCCCGAAATCACGATGAGTGGAAAGCCGAAGTCAGTGGAGAAAAGGGTCTAGTGTTTGGTATTTTGGGTTTCATAGGTTGAAGAGGTAAGGCGCTCGACAGCAGGATTCACAAACTCGCGAAATCCAGTATCCCGAAGGGAAAAAGGGAAAGTCCCAATGTCAGTTGGGTGTTGATCGTGGAGTTCATGCTAGTGCAAAGATCATGTGAGCATAACTCAGAAGGACCTGTGACATACACTCAGTTGGGTGTGTGAATAAATTTCCCGAAGAGGAAATTGAAGAGCCAATCAGACTCTAAGGGGCTGAAATTGAAAGATCCTGTGCGGACTCCAACCTAAGGGTTGGGGGTCTGCGTCAGGATCCTATTATTCTACGTTGGTTACAACCAAATAGACCAAGTTAGAATATGGATAGGGATTGCATTTAATAATCAGTTTCTTGTATGAATGTATAAATTCATGTAAGCCTGTAGAGGCAGTACGACTGAGTGTGAGTGAGTTGATGTAATCTCCATGATCTGAATAATAAGGCAATCGATGCCTACGCTTGGTGGACGTAGCCCGACGCTTGGGTGAACCACGTGAAATCCTTGTGTCTATTATCTGTGTGTGATTGTTAATTATCATTATGAATTGTGTTTTCTGTGTTTGCAATTCTAACAGGTCAAAGTGATAAATCCTTCAAATCCCGTCTCAAAAAGAAAATCTCTTACATAACCCATAATCATATCTCAAAATTAGCTATGGTTGAACACTCTTTCAAATATGAACATTTAAAGCTCTAGAAATATAAGCTCAACAACTGATGAAATCCTCTCATTCATGGCCTCACTCATCAAGCCTAATTTATTTCTCTTGTCTTGGGCTCACCCTTCTGCTTCCCCTATCCCCTCTTTGTTCTTTCTCCTTTCTCCTCGATTCTAGTTATCCTCAATTCTATAATGTAAAAATTTCCACCCGGAACCTAGGCACCCTAGTCCTATTTAACCTTCATAATTTTAATTAATTTTAAATATCTCTGATTTTTCATCTTAATCTTATTATCACGATAATATTTAATTGATATTCAATTATTAATTAATTTATTATCTTGTTAGTATCCTTAATCTTGACTTCTTTCATTCTCAACCATAATAAAAAAATTATCCACTTTCTCTACCAAAACTTTTATCCTCTTATCACTCCTTTATTATTATTAAAAATAATTCTTCTTAATTTATAAGGGTAATTCACCACTAATACCTTAGTTACTCCGCTTAATTTGCAGCAGTAATTCATCACTAATACCTTAGTTTCTATGACTATATATATATAGAATATTAATTATTAATAACTTTTTCTCATTATTACTAATCGGTTTCATCTTACCTCCTCATCATTATTACTTTTAATTATTTAGTTCTTCAATTCTCATTTTATTATTTTAATCTTCACATCGTTAATTTACACTTTTAAATGTTAATAAAAATAAATTTATTGTAAATTTAATTGGTTATTCCAATGGTTAGCTCAACACTCTTTTCATGTTTCAATGTTTCAAAAACTCAAACTCTATATACACATTTTACATCTAGAAATCTAAAACAACATTAAAAGAATTTTATTATAAAAGTTACAGATTTTTTTTTTAAATTAGTATAAATTATTTATAAATTTAAATATTTATACAAAAATATTGTTAAACATTTTATGGTTGAAATTTTAAAAATCATTGAGTTTAACCAATATTTTTACACTTTAAGAAAAATATGAATCCTTAAAATTTTTCTTATTTTAAAAAGAACAAAAAAACACTTATTTAATAATGCAATGACATTTTCAAATTTTTGATCAAAATGATAAGCCTTAAAGAGATTACTATAATTTTAAATTATTCTATAAGAATATTTATAATTATTTTTATAGCATAATAAAATATTAAAATATTTTAATTAAAAAATAATAATTATTATTATAATTTTTTTTTAACTTTAAATTTATGAAGAAACCAAAAACATCAATTACACAAAACTTGAAACTTATTTTATCTTTAGGATGACACTTATTTTATTTTCAAATTCCATCATGAGTAGGGTATAAATTTGATGGGAGCTCCTATCACTCAAGTAAATTTTTTAAGACCGGTTTCTTCTTAAAAATGTTATAATTGCTCGTCATTTTTTCTTTGTAAGTAATTTTTTATATTATATATAGAAAAAATTTACATATAAGCAAATAGAGGAAGCCACATTGTTCCAATGTAACATCCCCACTATAATCCCTGGTTTAATTAATGCTTATGTAGATATAATGCGTGGTTACACCTTCTATTTCTTTGTTTTATCAATAAAATGTGATTCTAGTGGCTAAGGAGACATGGACACGAGATGAGAACTCAATTAATTCATAAGAGAGGGGAGTGTCTAGGATAATGGCTAAGAGGGGGTCCAAATGGAGAATTACCCATGCATATTGATTTCAACCCATTTTCCTAAATTTGATATATGAACCTTCCAATTTTTGATTGAGTGTTCCCAAATCCAATCATTGAATACATGTAAGAGGGTGGGTTTGAGTGGTCACATCCCAAAGTTATTAGGCACATGGGGGTTGAGTACAATCAACTTGCAGAAGAGTGTGAGGCAAGAAATGCAAGCAAAAGGAAGGAAATTCGTATGGGTGGGGAGAATAGTTTTTTGGGGGGTGTTGACCTAAAAGACCTTTTTTACGGTCTTAAGGTCAACCTCAGGAGGATACAAATCCCCCTGTGTTTTTAGAGAGGTATTACTCCTGTTGTTTTTATGATTCCAAGAAAATAAAATGAAACAAAACAAAGTCTGAGAATGACCAGACTTAATATTTACATTTACATTCGAGGAAAATAACACCTGAGATTTTAGACCAAGTGTTAAAAGAAACTCATATGTACAATATCTACAATGTGAATAGATAAGATGCATACTCAATATAAATGACTGATATATACATCACAACATTCATCAGAACATTTAACAATACCACAAATAGAGAGAACAAGAAATGGACCACAAATAAAAGATAAATTTAAATTGTATTTCAATAAAGTACCAAAAATATTATGATAGATAGAACATTTGGTAACTCAAGCTTCTGGTAGTATTTGAGAATACAACAATTTGATATCCCAAGTATCTCTCTCGGAGTCTCAAAAATAATAATGAGTCTTTAAATAAAAAGTAAATGTCTTTAAAGAAAGTAAAATGTGTTCTCCCTTCAAAGAGGACTGGGATTGGATCTCGTAGACCACAAAATGAAAATACCTGGAAAATAAGAGAAGGACAACCAAGAATCAGCCTAAATCCCACATAAAACCGAGTAGACAAAGGAAATGTGATAAATGATTGTAGTGGAAATGGACAGGAGAAAAACTAAAGAGTAGAGTTTATGTTCAACTCACTGTGATGGATAAATCTCATATCTTCACTTGCTTCCTTCTGGATCCTTTATATAAATATGTTGTTGTTGAGGTGGCGTAATTTCTCTAACTGTTTCTTGATTCTCTGGTTCAGTAATTTCAATTAACATATTTTTCAACCATTCCTCAATGTACTCTCTCAAATGTGCCACAATGATTTCATGTTTAGTTTTAATCTCGAACAACTATCTTTCAAATTCCTTCAGGTCTAGTTCTGATTGATGCAATGTGTTGTCCACCTCATCATTTCTATTGATATACCAAACCAACCATTTTTCAACTTCATCCTCGGAAAATTCTATGGTTTCGTTAAATTCATTAGCCCAAACAACTTTTAATGCTTCAAGTTGTCCCATTAAAGATTCTTTGGTTAACATTATGGTATCCATCAATAAATCGAGACCATCTAATTCCTTGATAAGACCCACAATCTTAAGAAATAAATCACTCTTTTTATTCCTTAGGGCCTCGGTTTCATTTGTCATTTCTCTTAATTATTTAATTCTCCTTAACCAACAAACATTAATTTTCTTCATACGATAAGCTGAAGTAAGTTTTTTTTCCTTTCTCCTGGATTCATTTAAACTTGAAACTTTAGCTGGAAATGTATTTACAATTTCCTTGAAAAATCCTTCATCATTCTCCAAATATTCCTGCAGATATTCTTTGAAATTCTTTATTCTAGAGAAAAATCTAGCAATAGTTTGGGCAAGCTCTGAAATTTCCTGAATTATATCAACCCGTTTTTGTATGGCATCACCAACATATTTTCTTATAGCCTGCAATAAACTTGATGAGACTTTGTATTTCATATTTCTTTCAAGGATATCCTCCAATTTAAGTATAGGTTGCATAAACCTTAAGGTTCTGGGAACAATGGTGCTAGTACCAGAGGAACTTCTAATTCTTTTACTCTTTTCTTTAGTTCCAAATTATCTTTCTCCATTTTGTCTATTGATTGTGTTAATGCATCTCCAGTAGCTCCATGAAAATATGCACTTTTAGATGGTGCTACTGCATCCAAGTCAATAGAATATTTCCACCATTCAAATGGATTTTTATTCTTGGCAATAACGTTTTCTAACAGAAACTTTTTGGTTTCACCATTGTAAGCCACATGGTGCAGAGTGACAAACTCCTCTTCAAATATATCAAGATACCGAGTCATAATAGCATCAACTATTACTCTTCTCTCTAACAACCTTTTTGCAGACCAATCAAGTTCTTCAATGATTTCATCCATGTCCATAGCATGGGGACTTTCCTAGTCTTCTGGTGTGTTTATTTCCATTGATGAAAAATTTATTTTCCTTTTTATAGGAGTGTGTGCAACATGTATTTTCTCAAGGCTTTTTCTTGGTGGGATTTTATCTCCAGTGTCATATGAGCCTCCAGCTGGTGTTTTTCTAGTATCTATTCCACTGGTTCTATTTTTCATTCTTGATGGAGTGCTTCTTTGAGACATTGTTGACGAGTTAGGGTTTTGATTTTTTGTTTCTCTACCATGTTGTTTGTATCCCTCATTTGTACTATTTACTTCTCCCTTATTCTCTGAATTTTGGTAGGATGCTAGTTCATGGAGATCCAAATTATCTTTGCCACCTTCTTGGAATTGTTCAATTATGATAAAGTGTGAAACATACCCGATGAACTGCATATGTGTGGTGAATTTTCTTTCTGGGTCAAAAAATTTGACAAGTTTGACTTCCTTCAAACCCATTTGTTCATGATGTTCTTCCAAATCATTTAGGTGAGCTATGTGTTTAGAAATACAATCCCCAATTTTCCATGGTAGGGGTATAAACTATTTTTTTCCTTTTTTCATGGAAGAAACGAGCCCAAGTATTGTATTGCATGCATACTACTCCAAAAAATAGCTTATCTGAAGTATAAAATGATAAGAGGAAAGATTTATCCTTACTCCCAAATACTCTTGGTATAGTGAATTATTCAGACAACTCGTAAATCTTTTTTCTAGTGAGGAAGGAAGTTGCTTCTAAGGATAGCCTTGATGTGCTCTGCCCAAATATTAACCTTTTGAATTCTGAGATGAAATTGTTGTGGACTGGGTAATAAATGTATTGGGCCTTATGTCTATACAAAATTGAATACCATGCATAAAATGGATCTAACTTAAAATCCACATGTTTCGTGCAAGACAAATCTTCAAAAACATGACCTTAAGCAATGGAGAAAATGAGGTAAGAAGCCATATAGAATTTATGGGTCTTTTTGAGGTTATTCAACTGGAAATAAATTTCACTCAAAATGACATAACCCTAATCGATGATTATATTTTTCATGCAGGACCTAATGCATAGAGTATATGACATTTCTTGTTACAAAAATAGTAGATTCAAATCCAAGAATATGAGCAAATAGCCAAGAAAATTATTTGTATGGGTATTTTAGAAAGTTTACCTCGATTCTAGAAGTACCAGGGTTCCAGGTTGAATCTTCCAAATGGTTTATCAACAGTTTGTTCCCTCCCTTATCCTGCTTAAAAAATTCATCCACTTCCTCACTCTTGAATTGCATAGTTGGAACATTTTAGAAAATGTTGAGGGAACTAAAGAAATGGGTTGATGACCTTTCATTTGAATTATTCTTCGTTCAAAAACACATTTATCTGCACACCATTTAATGTTCTATTTTATATCAGTTACTTTTGGAACACATCCTACTAATGTGATTCCTAAGGTCTAGGTTAGCTTTTCCTTCTTATCAGGTGGAGGAAGATTTTTGTAGTACTTGTATGCCCTGGACCACTAGAACTGTTTATTTTCACGACCAAGAGTGTTCAATGTATCTCAAAAAAATACTTCCTTCTTCTTACTTAACATCTTTTCTTGTCTCTTCTAAAAGAGGTTCTTCTCCATGCGTGAGCGTTAGGGCTCGTCTGGCGTGAGCGTTAGGGTTTGAGGTGCAGAGAGACTCATGGCGGCGCCAGGGGGCGGGATTCCCACCCTCTCTTCCACGAAATCGGTCGAAGATGCATTTCGCAGGCTTATTCACAGTCAAGGGAAGAAGTCTTCTCCTCCAGAGATTCCGAAATTCATAAAGAAACTTGACGAAATTCCTGAAATCGTCTTACCAGAAGAGAACCCAATGAAAATTGCAGTGGCTCTAGCCAACCGAGGATTAGTTGGACAGTTTATGGGCTTGTGGTCATCCACCAAAACAACAGATGATTCGATACAACGGAACTGGAGACCGAACCTAGCGAACGGAGTAACCTGCTACCCAGTAGGAAGAGGCTATTTCGTTTTTGAATTCATTACTGAAGAAGATCGAGATTTGGTATTCAGAAACGAACCTTATTTCATGGGGACCCAGGGACTCTATTTAAACAAATGGACACCTGATTTTAACCCATTGGTGGATATGCCTAAGGAAGTGCCAGTCTGGGTTAGATTGTCGAATCTCCCAATGCACTGCTGGGACTTCGAATCACTGCAAAGAATCAGAAACAGAGTAGGCAGGTTCATTGACAAAGCAAATAATAAGGGACAATATACATGTGCTAGAATCTGTGTGGAGGTCAATCTGGAGGCAGGACTCCCAGAAGCTGTCAAGTTAACCGTTGGCTCTTGGACCCACTACCAGAAACTGGATTATGAACACCTGCCGTTCAAGTGCAGAAACTGCCAGGAGCATGGTCATTTTCAAAGGAACTGCCCCAAATTACAAACCAGTGGGATGGAGGATGCAGAAGGCTGGAAAAAAGTAAGAAGAGGGAAAAACTCGCAGAATACTAAAAACAGAGACAAGATGCACCAGGAACCATCCAAATAAGGTAACCCTAAGAACAGTCCTCAAGAAAATCCAAAAACACAAGGAAATCCCACCATAGTCATTGAAGAAGGAGGAAATCAACAACAAGGAACCCCAGTGAGCCCCAACACAGGAGCCAAAAGAATAAGCTCGAGTAAGGAAGACACCAACCTGGACACAAACACTGAGGCCGAAACAGTTGAGGAGGAGGACACTGAAGCAAGCAGCCCAAAAGGAACACCTAACCAGCCTAAACGAGGAAGAAAGACAGAGAAAAAAAAGACGAGAAGAATTGTCCTATAAGGAAGTAGCTCAGGGCACTCAACACACAATTCCGGATATGATGAGCACCAGACAAGGGTCGAAACAGGGGAAGACGCCGAAAGGTGCTCCCCTTCCTCAAACAAGTAAATAATGCATTTAGTCTCCTGGAACTGCAGAGGACTTGGCAGCAAGACAAAAGAAGAAGCCTTGAGTGACTTAATAAGGATAGCAAGACCTGAAGTCCTCCTTATCCAGGAGACGAAACTTGAGGAGGAAGACTTCCTCCGGGCAAGTAAATTTTTTTGGAAGAAAGGTCTGGGCTGGGCAGTAAGCGCCCGAGGTGCCTCGGGGGGTTTAGCAACCCTTTGGGACTCTTCGAAGATAGAACTAATAGAAGAAGTGGCAACCACTCACTGGCTCTACACTAAGCTGCTACATAAAGGATCCGAGCATTTGGTAAGTCTTTTCAACCTGTATGTTCCTGTTTCATTTAATGAAAAGAAAGACTGCTGGGAATCCTTAGCTATTTTTCTCAATCAAAGCAATCATGCAAACATCATAGTGGCAGGAGACCTAAATGTCACCCTTTCTCAAGATGAGAAGAAAGGGGGTTCGATAGTTAGAGACCCTGCTAGAGAATGGGTTGAAGACTTAATTTCAGATTGGGAACTTGAAGACATTATCCCCACAAATGGAAAATTTACTTGGTCTAACAGGAGACTAGGGCCAGGACACATTGCTGCCAGACTTGACCGCTTTCTTGTTCAGTCTTCCTTCCTTTCTCTTGGACTGTTAGCCACCTCCAAAGTCCTGCCACATTCTACTTCAGACCATAAACCTGTTTCCCTGGCACTCTTCCCTCCTTCAACTCTAGGTCCTCTCCCCTTCAGATTCAACCCTTCTTGGGCGCACCATGAAAACTTTCATTCACTAGTCCTCCGCTCCTGGAACCTCTCCATTTCGGGCTCCCCTTTCTTTGTATGGGAAGAGAAACTTCGAAATCTCAAATTGAACCTAAAATTCTGGGCCAAACACCTCG
>ML806492.1:32386-64719 GCA_009831015.1 Picea engelmannii | reverse complement strand
AGAACTGGCTCAAGGATTTCAGACCCGCTCACCAGAATCATAATCAGCCCATTCCTCCAAGAATCAGAAATTGGGAAATTCGTTTGCCGGAACAAGAATTCCTGAAATGGAGGTCGACACTAGATGATTGGTGGCTCTTATTCAATGGAGCCTCGAAAGGCAACCCTGGCAGGGCAGGGGGAGGAGGAATACTTCTCGAACCCAATGGATCAATCAAATTATCCTTTGCTTGGGGTCTAGGATATGCCTCTAATAATCAGGCCGAATTCTTAGCTCTCTGGCAAGGGATAAACCAAGTGCTCAAGCTGGGCATTAAAAAAGTCAAAATTGTGGGAGATTCCAAACAAGTTGTGGATGCTATCAACCTCAATAAGCCGCCAAAGGACATGAGACTGGCTCAATTATACAAAAAGATATTCATCCTCTTGGAGCAGCTAACAGAGTACAAAGTCTATCATGTGCTCAGGACGTTGAATGGAGATGCGGACAAAGAGGCGAATCATGGCTCTCTGCAAAACAAAGGACAGCTGAAAATAAACGGGGAAATTTCCCATCATCCGATTCCCTAAAAAATGCAGTGGCTGCCTGGACGAATCCTTTCAAATCGATCTGGCCTCAGACAGGAAGGACGACAGTCCATTCCTCTAGTCGGAAGGACAAGATCTAACCGTGGAGATATGGATCATTACTCCACCCGTGAAGAACACGATCAGGGACATGAGGACTCGCTGTTAAAAGACCCTCGCTCAACACCACATCATCCAAGAAGACGGACGAGTCGGTCGCAGGAAGCAAGGAGCAGAGACATTTTGAGCATAGCAGTCATGGAATTGGGCTCTAAAACCCCCCTCATGCCAAAAGAACGAATTGACTTTATCAGAGCTGAACTGGAAAGCATAAGGGCATCCACCAACCAGAAAAAGTGGGAAAATATGAAGTTTGAAATGGAGGACCTCAAAGATGAACTCTTAGACGAAATACAGGTAGGCTTGAAAGACGCAGCTAATCTCATGGGAGACTTAGGAAAACGCCTCTGCAACTTGGAGCAGAAAGTGGAGGAGTTAACCACAGCATTCAACAAGATCTCAGAAGCATCTGCAAAAGCGGCCACCAGTACTGGAAACAAAGGAAAACGCTAAGGGCGTAGCAGCCGTCTCAGTTTTGTAAGGAGCCCAGCCCAGAACTTTGGTTAGACAAATGCAGTCCGTTTTAGATGTTTTGCACTTCTAGGAATAAAACTTTATTGTAGATGGTAAAAGAATGCTGGCTGGAAATTGTATTACAGAGCAGTAGCTCTGAGATGATCTGTAAGGGTTCGGCAGCCCTCTCTGCCATATTCTAAATAAAGCTCCATACCCGTTTATGTTAAAAAAAAAAAAAAAAACATCTTTTCTTGTTTTACAAAGGTGGCGCTACTATCAATACTTACAGATTGACATTTTTATTTTATTTAAATTCCACTACGTACTACCTTGGTAACTCAATCAACCGTAGATCATTCTTTAAATTCCATTAGTTGTCATGAGACTTGGATTTAGTGCGACCCTTAATCGATGCATTGCTCATTAATAACGACAAAATGCTTTTATTAGTGGTGGATGATGTGGAAATGGCAATTAATTTGACAGGACATGGTGATGTGATGGTATGATAAATGGAAAGTGTTAAGTATGGAGGTGTAAAATGATGTATGGGAAATGTTACAGAAATGCAAACGTGTGGGGTTGCAGACTTAAATGCTTGTGAAACAATTCACGGGAAAGGGTGACAATGACCACATTGAGATTCACGAATATAGTTAAGTGTTCAGAGAAATGCAGACTTGTGGGGTTGTGAACCTATGATTCATAAAAAAGTGATGAGGAGTAAGGTGATTCGCTTGACAATGAGAAATACAACAAAGTAAAAAAAGAAGTAAAAAGTGGAAAGTGGATTTGGACCTATGGATTTGTGGATGTGGAAACTTAGGAAAGGATTTAGGGATGGCACATGGATTCACATCCACACTACTTTAATTTTGAATAAGTACCAAAAGAAAATAAAAAATGAAAAAAAGTAAGAGTCTTGGTGAGTGCGGGGTTGAAGACCTGATTAAGTCAAAAAGAAAATATTTAAGCATTGTTATGCAGATCCACATCCACATCATTTGAAAAAATTATTAAGTGCATGGATTTTTTTTTATGTAAGGGAAGAAAAGTAAAGAAAAATAAGCTAAGAAAAATGTAAAATAAATCCTAAGAGTGGTTGAATGACAATACTAGACCGTTAAAAAATATGGATCAACATTTGGCTCCAACTGTGGGAGAATGACCCCCTATGGGTTGTTGAGAACACAAAATTGTGTTCTATTGGGCTATGGAGTCTAGTAAAAAACAAATGTACAGAGGAAAAAAAAAAAAAAAAACTATATACAAGGTTTCTTGGTTGTTGGGGCATCAATAAAATAAATGCTTCAGATATTTCCCATTGACAAGAAATGGATGAATTGTACCATTCATATCTTTGACGATGTATGAATTACAACCATTTATTATTTCAATCTGGTATGGGCCGATCCACAGAGATTCAAATTTTGTGTGAGATGATGGCTTTTCTTTCACTTTGGTCCATAGAAAAACTAATTGGTCTTTTTGAAACTCCTTTGTAGTTGTACTTTTATCAAAATACTTCTTGATTGTTTCTTGTCTCTTTTTCATTGCTAATACCACATGCTCTCTCTGTTCTTCGAGTTGTAAAAGTTCATTATGTCTTCTCTGCATTGGTGATTGTTCCTCATATTCATCATTAACAAATAGGGATAATGCGTTTAGTTCCATGTGCAGAGGTAATCTTGCCTCTTTACCATATACCAAAGTAAAAGGAGAATGTCCAATTCCATTTTTTGGAGTAAGTTGACTTGCCCAAAGTGCATCTATCAATTTATTATGTCAATTCCTGTGGTTAGCCTCAATAGTTTTCTTGATAATATGAATCAATGTCTTGTTTGTAGATTCTACTATACCATTTTCTTGTGGCTAGTAGTTGGAATATTGGCCCATGATTATTCCATATTCACCACAAAAATTTGTGAATTTAGACCTAACAAATATTGAACCATTGTTGGTTATGAATTTTTCTAGCACGCCAAATCTGGATAATGTGTTTTCTTTGAGAAAATGGATCAAGTGGTTAGACTATGAATTTATTAAAGCTGCTGCTTCTTTCCATTTCGTGAAAGAATCAGTTGATGTAACTATACATGAATTTCCTTTGCTAGATTTGGGATTTATTGGACCAATCACGTCTAGACCACATTGAACGAATGGTTTCTCTACCATCAATGATTGTAAGGGCATACCAACCCTCTTCATTTTCCTAAATTTTTTTGACACATAATGCATTTTGAATGAATTCATAAGAGTCTTTAAATATCGTTGGCCAATAGAAACCATCTCCAATGATTTTATGTGTTGTCACCATATCATTTCTGATTGATGCAATGTTTCATCCACCTCATCCTTTATGTTGATATACCGAACCAACCATCTTTCAACTTCATTCTCGGAAAATTCTATGGTTTCAGTAAATTCATTAGACCAAGCAAATTTTAATGCTTTAAGTTGTCCCATTAAAGATTCTTTGGTTAAGATCATGATATCCATCAATAAATCAGGACCATCTAATTCTTTGGTAAGACCCACAAGGTTAAGAAATAAATCACTCTTTTTATTTTTTAGGGCCTCGATTTCATTTATCATTTCTCTTAATTATTTAATTCTCCTTAACCAATAGGCATTAATTTGCTTCATACGATAAGGCGAACGGAGTTTTTGTTCCTTTATCCCGACTTCATTTAAACTGGAAACTTTAGCTGAAAAATGTATTTACAGCTTCCTTGAAAAATCCTTCATCATTCTCCAAATCTTTCTGCAGATATTCCTTGAAATTCTCTATTATGGAGGAAAAGATAACAATATTTTGGGCAAGCTTCCAAATTTCCTAAATTATATCAACCCATTTTTGCATGGCATCATGAACATATTTTCTTATAGCCCACAATAAACTTGATGATCCTTTGTATTTCATACTGCTTTCGGGGATCTCCTCCAATTCAAGTACAGGTTGCATAGAAGTTAAAGGTTATGGGAACAATGGTGTTGGTACCATAGGAACTTCTAATTATTTTACTCATTTCTTTAGTTCCAAATTCCATTTCTCCATTTTGTCAATTGAATGTCTTAATGCATCTCTAGTAGCTCCATGAAAATTCACAATTTTAGATGGTGCTACTCCATCCAAGTCAATAGAATATTTCCATCATTTAGATGACTTTTTATTCTTGGTATTAAAGTTTTCTAATATTAACTTTTTGGTTTCATGATTGTAGGCCACATGGTGCAGAGTGACATAATCCTCTTCAAATATCTCTAGATTTTGAGTCATAATAGCATTAACTATTTCTCTCGTCTCTAACAACCTTTGTGTAGACTAGTCATGTTCTTCAATGATTTTGTCCAAGTCCATAGCATGGGGACTTTCCTGGTCTTCTGGTGCATTTATTTCCACCAATGACATATTTATTTTTCTTTTTATAGGAGTGTGTGCAACGTGTGTTTTCTAAATTCTTTTTCTTGGTGGGTTTTTATATCCAATGTCATCTGAGCCTCCAATTGTTTTTTTTCTAGTATCTATTCCACTGGTTCTATTCTTCATTCTTGATGGAGTGCTTCTTTGAGACGTTGCTGATGAGTTAGGTTTTTGATTTGTTGTTTTCTTGTCATGTTGTTTGTATCCCTCATTTTTAATATTTACTTCTCATGTATTCTCTGAATTTTGGTAGGCTTCTAGTTCTTAGAGATCCAAATTATCCCTGCCACCTTCTTGGAAATTTTCAATTCTAATAAAGTGTGAATCATACCTGGCTGACTTCATATGTGTGTTGAATTTTCTATCTGGGTCAAAACCTTCGACAAGATTGGCTTCCTTCAAACCCATTTGTTTGCGATGTTTTTCCAACTCATTTAGGTGAGTTATGTGTTTAACAATACAATCCCCAATTTTCTATGGTAGGGGTATAAACTAGTTTTTCCTTTTGTCATGGAAGAAATGGGCCCAAGTTTTGTATTGTCTCCATACTTATCCAACAAATAGTTTATTTGATGTATAAAATGGTAAGAAGAAAGGTTTCTCCTTACTCCCAAATACTCTAATTATAGTGAATTCTTTGGACAACTCATAAATCCCTTTTCAAGTGAGGAAGGAAGTTGCTTCTAAGGATATCCTTGATGTGCTCTATCCAAATATTAACCTTTTGAATTCTGAGATGAAATTCTTGTGGACTGGGTAAAAAATGTATTGGGCCTGATGTCCTTACAAAATTGAATACCACACATAAACTGTCTCTAACTTAAAATCCACATGTTTTGTGCAAGAAAAATATTAAAAAACATGGCCATAAGCAATGGCGAAAATGAGGTAAGAATCCATATAGAATTTATGGGTCTTTTTGAGGTTTTTCAATTGGAAATAAATTTCACTCGAAATGAGATAACCCCAATCTATGATATCTTTTTCGTGCAGGGCATAATGCATAGCATAAATAACATTTCTTGTTACAAAAATAATAGATTCAAATCCGAGAATGCGGGAAAATAGCCAAGAAAATTATTTGTATGGGTATTTTATCAAGTTTACCTCTATTCTAGAAGTACTAGGGTTTCAGGTTGGATATTCCAAATAGTTGCTCAACAGCTTGTTCCCTCCCTTATGCTTCTTCAAAGATTCATCAACTTCCTCACTCTTGAATCACATAGTTGGCGCAGGTAGTCGTAACATTTTGGAAAATGTTGAGGGAGCTAAAGAAATGGGTTGATGACCTTGAATTTGAATTATTATTCATTTATAATATTTTTTATCTACACACCATTGAATGATCTCTTTCATATCAGTTACTTCTGGAACACATCTTGCTAATGCGATTTCTGAGGTTCATATTAGGTTCGCCTTCTTCTCTGTTGGAGGAAGATTTGTGTACTACTTGTATTCCTTGGACCACTAGAACTGTTGATCTTTGCGACCAAGAGTGTTCAATGTATCTCCAAAAAATACTTCCTTCTTCTTACTTGACATATTTTTTTATTTTACAAAGGTGGAACTACTATTGCTACTTACAAGTTGGCATTGTTATTTTATTTAAATTCCACTACGTATTGCCTTGGTAACTCAATCAACCATAAATCATGATTTAAATGTCACTAGTTGTCATGAGACTTGGATTTATTGCGACCCTTAATCGATGCATTGTTCATTAATAATGGCATTATTCTTTTACGAGTGGTGTATGATGTGGAAAGGGTAATTAATTTGAGCGGAAATGGTGATGTGATGGTATGCTAAATAGAAAGTGTTAAGTATGGAGGTGTAAAATGATGTATGGGAAAAGTTACAAAAATATGGAATTGTGGGGTTACAGACGTAAACTCTTGTGAAACAATCTTTGGGAAAGTGTGACAATGACTGCATTGAGATTCACGAATATGGTTAAGTGTTGGGAGAAATCTAGGCTTGTACGGTGGCAGACTTACAAGTCATAGAAAATTGATTAGGAGTAAGGAGATTCTCTCCACAATGAGAAATATGGCTAAGTATGTAAAGAAGTAAAAAGTGGAAAGTGGATGCGGACCTCCAGATTTGTGGAGGTGGATACTTAGGAAAGAATTTAGGGATGGCACATGGATTCAAATCCACATTACTTGAATTTTGACTAAGTACCAAAAGAAAATGGAAAAGGAAACGAAGTAAGAGTCTTGGTGAGTGCAGGGTTGCAGACCTGAGTAAGTTAAAAAGAAAATATTTAAGCATTGTTATCCAACTCCGCATCCACATCATTTGAAAAAATGATTAAGTGCTTGGAGGGTTTTTGATATAAGAGAAGAAAAGTAAATAAAAATAAGATAAGAAAAATGTAAGATAAATCCTAAGAGTGGTTGAATGACAATACTATATCGTTTGAAAATATGGATCAACATATGGCTCCAACTATGGGACAGTGAGCCATTGTGGGTTGTTGAGAACCCAATATCATGTTCCATTGGGCTATGGAGTCTAGTAAAACAAAAAAAAAATGTATAGAGGAAAAGAAAAAATATATATACAAGGTTTCTTGGTTGTTGGGGCATCAATAAAAGAAATGCTTCAGATATTTCCCAATGAGAGGCAATGGTTGAATTGTACCATTCATATCTTTGAGGATGTATGAATTACGACCATTTATTATTTCAATCTGGTATGGGATGATCTACAAAGCTTTGAATTTTGTGTGAGATGATGGATTTTGTTTTCCTTTGTTCCACAGAAAAACTAATTGGTCTTTTTGAAACTCCTTTGCAGTTGTAATTTTATAAAAATAATTCTTGATTGTTTCTTGCCTCTTTTTCAATGATAATACCGCCTGCTCTTTTTGTTATCCGAGATGTAAAATTTCATTATTTATTCTTTGCATTGGTGATTGTTCCTCATTTTCATCATTAACAACTAGTGCTAATGCATTTATTTCCATGTGCAGAGGTAATCTTTCCTCTTTTCCATATACCAAAGTAAAAGGAGAATGTCCAGTTCCCTTTTTTGGAGTAAGTTGACTTGCTCAAAGTGCATCTATCAATTTATTATGCCAATTCTTGTGGTTAGCCTCAACAGTTTTCTTGATAATATGAATCAATGTCTTGTTTGTAGATTCTGCCATGCCATTTCCTTGTGGGTAGTAGTTGGAAGATTGACCCATGATTATTCCATATTTGCCACAACAATTTGTGAATTTAGACCCAACAAATATTGAATCATTGTCGGTTATGAATTTTTCTGGCACACCAAATCTGGATAATATGTTTTCTTTGAGAAAATGGATCAAGTGGTCAGAATATGCATTTCTTAAAGCTGTTGCTTATTGCCATTTCGTGAAATAATCAGTTGATGTAACAATATATGAATGTCCTTTGCTAGATTTGGGATTTATTGGACCAATCACGTCTAGACCCCATTGAACGAATGGTTTCTCTACCATAGATGATTGTAAGGGCATAACAACCCTCTTCATTTTTCCTGAAAATGTTTGACACATAATGCATTTTCGAATGAATTCATAGGAGTCTTTAAATATCGTTGGCCAATAGAAACTAGCTCGGATGATTTTATGTGTTGTCATCACTAGTGAAAAGTGTGTCCCACAGATTCCTTGGTGGGATTATTATATTATTTTTATGGCTGTAATGTGATCCAAACATCTTAATAATATACCATCGATATTTTTCCTGAACAATACTCTTGGCACTAGAACATAATTGTTCGTTATCATTTTCAAAGTTCTTCTTTCCTTTGAAGAAATTTTTGGGGGGAATTGGTCTGATTTAAAATAGAAAATGATATCCCTATACCATTCAGAGTTATCCAAACCTTTTTCTTTAATTACAATATCAAATCCATCATTAGAAGATGTATTTACAACTTCAATTCCTATCATGTATTTACATAAACCTTGTCCTCTGATAGCCTTTAATGATTTAATCTTTATGTCATATTATTGAAGCTTGGCCAACCAATTAGCCCATCTTCCTTCTTTGAATTTTTGGTTCAACAACATCTTAATTGACGAATGTGGAAAATAAGAAATAACATGATTTGAAAGAATATGTCTTGAAATGGAAAATTTCCTTTACAAGTGAAAGAGCTTGTTTTTCAACAAGTGGATAATTCAATTCATAATCATGTAACATTTTACTCATAAAATCAATTGTCAACTCTTCTTGTTTCTGTTTTTTCTAGGTGAGAATCGAAGAAATGGTTTCATTTGAAGAAAATGAATACAATATGAATTCTTTATCAAAATCAGGACTCACAAGGACTGGTGTAGTAGTAATGACAAGTTTAATTTCTGTGAATTCTCTTTGAATTTCTAGTGTCCACTCAAATTCTTGGTCTTTCTTCAGTAGTTTGATAATAGGTTTAACAATGGAAGCATAGTCATGGACAAACCTTCTTACAAAATTAATATTCCCAAAGAAGGATTGCACTCCCTTTTTTGAGGTTGGGGGGTTCAGATCATTTATCGCTTTGATTCTTTCAGGATCTATGTATACCCCTTCCTTACTCACAACATGGACTAACAACTTTCCTTCTGTTAAAACAAATAAACATTTCTTTGGATTTAATGATATTCCATATATTCTACACTTCTCAAATATCCGCTTAAGATGTGTGAGGTGTATCTCCCTTGATTTTGAATAAATAGTTAAGTCATCTTGATAATTATCCACAATTTTTCCTATTAAATCTTTGAAAGCATGATCCATGGCTCTCTGGAAGGTAGCACCTGCATTTTTTAATCCGAATGGAATTTTGATATGGGCATATGTTCCCCAAGGGGTTACAAATGTTGTTTTTTACCTATCATCCTCTACTACAATAACCCAATTGTATCATGAAAACCAATATAATATTGAAATTAACGTAGATCCTATGATTTGTTAAAGAATCATTTCCATGTTTGGTAGTGGGTAAATATTGGAAACTTGGTCAATACTAAGAGGGGGGGGGGGTGAATCAATATTGGTTAATTATTTAAACTTTTAATAATTTTAACTTATTAAAAACAATTTATAAACAACAGTAAACTTGAATATAAAATAAATACACTAATACAAGTTACAATAATGATTGGGAGACACCAATCTCCTTATTCAGGGCCTCAACCCTAGGAAGCACCAAGTCCCTTTTTTTAGGGCACCAATCCTAGGAAGCACCTGTTGATGATTGTAGTTATGTGAGACATTCTCCATCTTACAAACCTATGAGATGTGGATCATTGCAACCATGTGAGACTTTCTCCAGCTTACAAACCTGAGAGAAATCCCCTAAGAAGGGTATGTGGTTCCTATCTAAGATAGATATGGAATGTAGATATGACCTCCTCCATTTAGAGAGTTGAGAATAAATCCATATGATTATCCTATGGGAAAGGTGATCTGTTGAGTTGGACGTGCCTGTGGCTGAGCACAAGGTGAACATGTGAAATCCCAAAGTACTGGGTGCATCATCATGAGAACATAAATGAAGATGATGTATTATCCTCCTTTGAGAAGAAGAGTTGACGAGAAACTCTAGATGACTCTCCTATGTGATGTAGTGGGAAAGAAGATCTGTTGAGTGGACGTGCCTATGGACGAGCACAGGTCAACGTGTGAAGAACTAGTTCTTCTATGTAATGCAGTGAGCCAGAGATATGGACATCCCTATGGATGTGCCCCTAGTGTATGAGCACTAGTGGGTGTATCAGATACCTTGATATATTGTTCAAGAGTTAGACTTGCATGTAACCTTAATTGTAATGTAAAGGGTATAGGTCAGCCCCACCTTAATGTGATTAGTAAAAAATGTAAAAGGTAATTAATCTGGTTAATATTAATTATAATGTGACTTAGAGAGGTCAAACCTGTTGTGCCAATAGACACTTTTGTTGACAGGTTCAGTTTAGTATAAGTAAAGGTAAATTATTCATTGAGGAATCACATCTTTCACATGAGTTTCGAAATTTCAGCAAGTACATCTTCTTGGGAAAAGTGCACACCTCTCTTGGGTGCTAGTCTTCTAGGGTTTGAGAACCCTCTTGTGTGCTAGGTCTTATCAATGGTGAAGGTATTTCTCTTGAAGAATATAGAAAAGGATTTGGATGTATTTTATTCCCTTGTTGAGAAGGGTTTCCCAGGATACTTCTTGTGTTCTTATGCATGGTGTTTCAACTTGTGATCTTGGTTGTTGCAACATTATTGCTTATGGTTAAGATAAATGCAAAAATGGAATGAACTACATGCTTAACCTAGATTATTGAAAAATCAACGTGGTTTCAGAGCATAGGTTTTGAATAACCCATTGCACAAGCTACATGATTTTACTAGTCATCCCTCCTCTTCTGCAGAACCGTATGACCCTCCTACGATTTCCAGAAAATCCGTATGACTCTCTTCTTTTGAGTGTTTCAACCCCTAAAAATTGGACGTTGAGGAAAAGTTTGTCATATGATATTACGGCCTTCTCCAGCACACCTCTAGAGACTCTCAGAGTGAATTTCTGAGCATTTTGAAATTTTGGCCCTAGGGTTTCTAGGGTTTCACAATTTTTCTGCAGATTTCTGTTTTTAGGGTTTCTGCAGCTCATTGAAGAAGACTTCAAGATTACCTATTTTTTTTTTACTTTCAAGGATTATTGTTGGCAGTTATAATCCCAACAAAACCTAAGTTTGCTAGCCTAGCCTAGCCTAGCCTAGGTTTTCTATCCCATTTAACAAGGGTTTGTGAATAATCTAAAATATGATGAACAAAGCTATTGATGAATGGAAGGAAGATGACGAAAAGAAAAGGAATCCACTCATCTACACAAACTCTTACATTGAAGGTCCAACTTTAAATTAGCAATATGAAAAAAGGTGACACTGTGACTATCTTCTTATGAAGACCTCATAGGAGAGATATCAACCAGGTGCCATTGGAGAAATCATATCAACACCCTTAGGTATGCACTTGTATATTTATTATTTGTATCATTATCATGAGGGTAATTGTAGGAGGAAGGAACCTTTTGTTGAAGTCATGGATTGAGAAGGATCTCAGTGCATTCAGAAGAACAACACACTAGAAGTGAAGACTCCAGGGTTGATTGTTGTAATTGTCATTCCTCTAACCCATATTTCTAAAGTTTTTTACATTACAAGTAGGTGTTTTAGCTATGAAAACATTCCTTAAATTGTTTTGATTCTAGATATGTACTCATTATTCTCCTTTAGGAGATATTCTTGTGTTGGTTCTTTTTGTTTTCTTGTTCCAGATAGGTTAACAAGAAAGGAAGATGTTTATCCCTTAGAGGGATTCAAAACTATTTTAGAAAGATGAATAATAGAGCCATCATTGAGGCAATCAATGCAATAATGCATGATCAAAATCCTTCTATGATTCTATGGGCAGAAGCATGCATGACACAATATATGTTCTGAACAAGAGTCTTCACCAGACTTTGAAAAACACAACTCCCGAAGAATCCTTCACCAAAGTGAAGCTTGATATTAAACACTTTAGGATATGTGGGTGCCCAGTGTATTTTCATGTACCCAAAGAGAAGAAGTCCAAGCTAGACCCTTTAGGGAGAAAGGATACATTTATGGGATAACAGTGAATCTTCGAAGACATTCCAAGATCGACATCCCTGGTCAGAGACAGATTGAGACAAGAAGAGATGGTTTCCTTGAAGAAGAGATAGCCTTTCAAGGATCCAGAGAATATCATATGGAGATTGATAGTGAAACAATACCTTCTCCCTCTTCAGCAGTTCAGAGGGAGACAAACATTATTCCAGTTGATCCAGTTTCTCGAGTTGATATGTTTAGAGATATTGCAGTAGGGCATAAAAGGCCTATCTAGACTCACTCTGCAAGAGGCAGAGAAACATACAAGCCTCTCAAGTCACATCCTGAGAAACCAAAATATATTTTTGAGCTATCCTTCAGACATGAGCCACTTCATTGATGCCGAGCCTCCTTGTCTTAGAGAAGCAACAAGAGAACATGTATGGCAAGATGCCATAACATAAGAATACTATTATATCTTAAAGAATTACGTATAAGATATTATTCAGGGACCAAAATGGAAGTTTGTGGTAACCTCCAAGTGGATCTATAAGAGAAAGCATGCAGCTGATGAAAGTATCGAGAGATAAAAAATGAAATCTATAGCTAGATGTTTCTCACAAACAGAGGGAGTTGTGTATGATGAGACACTTGATCCAGTAAACCTGATACACTTCCATTCGTACTACCATCCATGAGTTGGAAACTATATCATATAGATAGATTCTTGACAAGCTTGGATTTCAGCAAGAGTGTTGTTGATCCAAAACCTATATTATTACAATGTTGGCGACGAGAGCCTGATTTTGATGACTTATTCAGAAAGACTTGTTGTTGGATACAAATAATCCTTGACTTCTGAATTAGATATGAAGAATCTAAGTATGATGCACTAATTCTCGGGACAAGAAGTATAACAGTGGACCGATGTGTTTTTCCTGAGAATATACAGTGAAAATATTAAAGAAGTCAGTATGACAGAATGAAAAATCCATCGTGATGGATTTGTAGAAAAATATTGATGATGATTCAAAAGAGACTGATCCACAAATGTTTGGATAACTGATGTATCTGGTTAACACCATACTTGATTCATTCCATGCAATGAATGTGCTTAGTCATTTCATGAGTCAACCGAGACAGACTCACTAGAAAACAACAAAACATGTATTGAGATATATATGAGACACAGTTGCATATGGCCTGAGATATGCCTCTAGTCTGAACTTGAGTTTGTAGGATATTTTGATTCATATTGATCAAAAAGTACAATGGATCAGAAGAGCACATTTGGTTGTTGTTCTACCGTGAAGGTTTCCATGGTTTCCTGATGCAGCAGGAAACAAAACTCTATGGCCTTGAGTACCACAAAGGCAGAGTATATAACATCGAGTGTGAGAAGAAATGTGGCTTCACAATCTTTTGACATATTTACTTGACCATGATATGGATCCTATGATGATAAACAAGAGTTGTTTGTAAAGCTCCTTGAGAACCCGGTTTTTCCTGATGGATCAAAACACGATGAGATGAAATATCCTTATATTAGAGATATGATGCAGAAGAAAATCATACACATGTAGTACCTTCCTACACATGAGAATATTGTAGAAATCTTCACCAAACTAACTTGATGAAGAAAACCTCCCTAGTTGAGAGGGAGTGTTGATGACTCCAACCAAGAAACAATTCAAATTACATCCGTGTGAGACTTGGAATGATGAAGAATGCCTCCCTAGATAAGAGGGAGTGTTGATGATTGCAGTTATGTGAGACATTCTCCAACTTAAAAACCTATGAGATGTGGATCATTGCAACTATGTGAGACTTTATCCAGCTTACAAACCTGAGAGAAATCTTCTAAGAAGGGTACATGGTTCCCATCTAAGACAGAGCTAGAACGAAGATCAGATGACCCCTTCTGATCAAAGAGTTGAGAAGAACTCCAGATGATTATCCTGTGGGAAAGGCGATCTGCTAAGTTGGACGTGCCTGTGGCTGAGAACAAGGTGAACGTGTGAAATCCCAAAGTGATGGGTGCATCATCATGAGAATAGAAATGAAGATGATGTATTATCCTCCTCTGAGCAGCAGAGTTGATGAGAAACTACACATGACTCTCCTGTGTGATGTAGTGGGAAATAAGATCTGTTGAGTGGACGTGAATGTGGACGAGCACATGTGAACGTGTGGAGAACTGGTACTTCTATGTAATACAATGAGCCAGAGATATGGACATCCCTATGGATGTGCCCCTAGTGGATGAGAACTAGTGGGTGTATCATATCCCTTGCTATATTGTTCAAGAGTCAGACCTGCCTGTAACCCCAATTTTAATGTAAAGGGTACAGGTCGGACCCACCTTAATATGATTAGTAATAAATGTAAAAGATAATTAATCTGGTTAATATTAATTATAATGTGACTTAGAGAGGTTGTTGGCATAAGGGTAGACCCAGGGTTCAACGCTACAACAACGCACCAACAAAACCCTAACTATAGGCCCTTTCGACAACACCTGCGAAGCAGATGAAGTCTCACCCGAGGTAGAGGTAGGGGTGGTTGCAAGACTCAGGTGTTTGCAACCTTAGCTGGGACACAGATTTGTGATTATATTTCTTACATAACACTTAGCATCGATTATTCATCAATATTCAACACTTATTATACTTCACAGATAACACAGAGAATCACAGTATTCACTTAGATCTAAGGTAATTTAGCACTTAGCAACAGTAAAAAAGGTCATATATAGTAGATCAGCACTAAGTATCTTCATACATATCAGATCTACTATTCATATACATCTATTGAAGAAAAAAACATAAGTAGACGTATCTAAATATATAAAAGCACTTATCCAAAGAAAATATAAACACATCAAGTCAAAGCATAGAGCATAACACATAGATTTACGTGGTTCACCCCCACCTTGGTACTATGTCCACCAAATATTCTTCTTTATTATCATCTCCAATCGATTACAGGCACAAAGCCAACAATAACCCTTCCTCGCATAGGACAAAAGATCTACGCAGCTCACTATATCCTTCTTCCTTGCGCTTACAACACAAAGCCTTCTATAACTTCTACAATAGCTTGCACTTAGCTCTGTAAACCTTCTATAGTCATGCACATAGCACTTACATAGACTATTAGCACATAGCTTACATCATATAGATAAAGAACCCCCCACTCTACTAGATGCCTAGATGTTTATTTATACATTACAAAAGTGGGCCTAAACATGGGTAAACCCACAGGCCGACATCCCTTTCCCATTACATTGTCCCAAAACCAAAAAAGGGACCTGAAAGTGGGCTGAGTTCCCTTGATCTATGCTTCATCTGGTGCTCCATCTTCGACAGGCCGTCAAAGTCCCCAAAACGGTCAAATATGACCAAGTAACTTCAAAACTTGGTCAAGGGACAACATGCCCCCAACACTCACCTGTGACTCATCTCGAGTCACTCTGGTCTGAGCAATTCTTCTTCGAACACCTCGAGCTTCTTTGACCTATTGCAGTGCAATGACCTCTTTCTCAGTGAACTCTTGGATGAGTGCATCACTGACTGGTTCCTCTAGGCGTTGTTTTTCTATACTCACAACCTATTCAAGTTCTACTCCTTGGTTTTCAACTTCGATGAACAGTTGGCATGCCTTTTCTTTCACTAGTTGAAGTCATTGAGAGACTTCCATTACTTTACTCTGAAGCATGTGTAACTATTGCTGGGCCATGCGTTGCTCTGGAAACCTCTTCATTCTCTCGACTGGTGACAAGGCCTTCAGCTGTGCTTGTAATGTGTCTGCCTGTTTATTTACGTGTTGGAGCTGTGACTCTAATGCATATAACTCTGGATTTTCCATGAGGATTTCATACGTTTGAGCGCTTCTGGAGCTCAACTGCTTGTATTCCAAAGAAAAGGATTTTAATTGGTCAACTACGCTGCAGGAAGTTTCCTCTCTTATATCTCTTATTTCTTGAGAGGTCTCAGGCACAGTGCGAAGTTCCAGGTCTACGATGCACTGCTGAAGTTGCTGGATCACTCCTTCTAGTTGTGCCACCTATTGTGGGACCCGTTCTTTTGTCTAGACTTTGATGACTCTCACAGAGCGAAGTGCTCTATGAACTCGTTCTTATACTTCGAGTTTCTCTATGAGAAATTGTTCCTTGTCTTGTTGTAGCATTGCTTTCTCTTCCTCCCACTTTGATTGAAGATCTAGTTTTTCCCATTATGCGCTGTTCTAGAAGTTCTTCCTGTGCCTGCACCAAAGCTTGGGTGGCTTGCGCTGTGTCTTCCTGAGATCATCGAAGGTGAGATTCAACTTTATCGACAATCTGGTGCAATTGGGTTGACTCATTTCCTGGTTCTTCTGTTCCACTTTTTGAGGGCGCAATAGAAATTGCGCGGATGGATTGTAGTGCTTGCTGC
Source organism: Picea engelmannii (assembly GCA_009831015.1). Classification (NCBI taxonomy): domain Eukaryota; kingdom Viridiplantae; phylum Streptophyta; class Pinopsida; order Pinales; family Pinaceae; genus Picea; species Picea engelmannii. The sequence continues at coordinate 48,141 of ML806492.1, read as the reverse complement.
ACCTCTTGAAGTTCACCCTTGATTCGGTTGAATACCTCCTCCTTCTTCGCTTCTTGCTTTTTTGCAATCTCCAGTGAAGCATCATTCAACGCAGTGACTAAGAAGTCAAAGTCTTCTGGGGTGAGGGTAGTCTTAAATTTAGTCCTGGTGGCTTTAGCTTTCTTTCAGGATGAAGGCTTTGGTGGGGTAACCTTCCTTTTCTTGGATGCATCCTCCTCCTCTCTAGGCGGAGTAACTTCACCTTTGTTTTGCTCGACTTCTATGACACCTAGCTCTCCACCATCATCTCCCTGCTCAGGTGAGATCGAATTGGTCTTCGCCAATGTGCTATGGACATCATGTACTTTGTCATCTTTCTTCGTCTTGCTTGGTCTAGGTGTGTCCGACATAGTTTCAGGAATATCCATGTCGGACATCTCTGCGAGGTCCGCTGGAACAAGGAGGTCTGCTGACCATTCCTTGGTAATCTCCTCCAAGTCATCTTTTGTCAACTTGTAATATGACTGGAGATGCTGTTTATGCTCATCAGTGCACGTTATAATATAGGTGAAGTGGCAGTCCACGTTGAATTTCATTAAGGGTCTAAACCTGTGAAGTGTTTTTGGGGTGATGCATGGTGTAGATTGGATTGCAATCTTAAACTGGTTGTAATAGGTGTGGAAGATGACATTGGACTGCCACTACTTGTTCATGTCGCTGGAATACCATAGCGTATAGAACTTCGCGGCTAGTGGTTTGAAGGGTTCAATATCTGGGAAAGTGGCACCTTCTGGTAGCTACCAAGCAATGAAAGAAATCAATATGAGAAGCCAACTAAAGTGGAACTCATACTCTTGGTCTTGCGCTTCTCTGCAATCAATCTCTAGTTGATAGACAAGGTACTACGGCCAGTTCATTTGTAGTCCCTCTGTGCACTTCCCTGCGAGGTCGACCATGAATCTGGTTACTTGAGTTGGTATATTCTTGTGAACTAGCTTGCCTGCAATTAGCTGACAGACAAGGAACACTGCGCCACTCTGGATAGAGGCTACCTTTTAGCCTTGCATGCTCTTCTTGACATCACCATAATTTTCTTTAATTCTCTGCGCTAATGCTTGGTCTGAGGTTTTTCCAGGGTAGAACTCTTGTGGGTCAGGGCCTTTCATACTAAGCTCTATGATCCGATTGATCAAGGTTGGATCTACAGTGATGCGTCAGTTCAGCCATAGGTATCTGCCATGATAACATGACAATAGTGAACTTACACATGCATTCACCTCTTGATGTCTTCCTAAGTGCAAAATCTTCATCACGTTGAGTAGCATGGACTGCGCGAGGTTCTGGGTCCATGACTGGGGGATGATCTTGGAATTATTGCCTTTAGTCCTGGTTAGATACTTGTGCGGGGAGAGAATGTTGTAAGCCTTCCGGTTGCCAAGGTTGAAGTTGTTAAACTTCAATGCTGCAAGCTTATCTTGGTCGACATGAACTGCGCGCACCCCTTTCGAAAGGTACGCGGTGATCAAAGTATAATTGAAGTCTCAAGGGACACTGTCACAGTTGATGGCGCCACTGAGAGGTCATAGTTAAGATGATAGAATGTGTGGAATAAGCTTGGCATTCATAATGTCGTCTCTATGCTTTGTTCTTGTCTCTGCGGTGGTTCTGGAAGTTCCTGCTTCGCGAGCAGTTGAGGGAGAATCTTGGACTCCTCTTGTTGATGATGCTTTCACTCCTGTAGACATCCTTCTTTCCGACATGACTCTCTCAGTCATTAAGTCAATAAAAAATTCTTCGAATACTTTATCTGCGATGCTCAGCTCATCCGACATATAAGCTCGAGGTCAATTAGATCGGGTGTGAACTGAATTCAGAGACTACAATGGAGGGTACGGGAACAAGGCGATGATCACAGTACAAAATAATCTCAGGCTGTGGGCTCAAATTATTAGTTAGCAAAAATTATTCTCAGTGCATGGCGCGAAGAACTAAGTAAGAAACTTAGCAATGGTCTTCTTGCAACGGGTATGAGGCATCATTAACTCATGTTATGTCTATTATGGCACGGTCTGACAGTCTAGTGGTGAACCATCAATGCTTTTCGAACCATTCAGAGCGACAATTGAATGGTTATATTGGCTTCCAATGACTATATTTCTTCACCTCGGCGAAGTGGCCTATGTTGCTGGTCTGATATCTCGGTGAAGTTCAATTTATGCAATTTTTCCGTTCCGTGAGGTTCCCTCTGGAATATTTTGTAGCCTGTCAATGTTATCTCTCTTTTTACTTAGCTTCCTAGCCTTCTTTCCAGTGAGATTTTTATCGGTGATTCTCTTCCCATTCCGATTTTTATTTTCCTTGGACATAGTCACTTCATGCTACTGAGATTCTCTCCTAAGACTCAGTGGTAATACTTCTTCTATATTTGAGACATATACTGTAATCTTCTATAAGTCCTCTAGTGCTCTTGCAACTTTGACATCTGGGCTCCAGGTGGAAAATAACTTCGATTTGTTCTCCTATTCTTCAATCAACTGCGCGATCCTTCTGGTCATGAAATTTGTTAACTCTTGTCTCTGTTGTTCTAAAACCTTTTCTTGTTCCTTCTTTCTAGCTTGATCTCTCTCAATCCAAGGTTTTCCATGTAACATAGTAAACGGGGCACTGTCCTCAATAAATTTGATAATGTCAAAATATCCCTCTGTCGAAGTCCCATTAGCATTTATAGATATCTGAGTGAGCCTTCCACATAGGTTCACCAGTTTTCCTCTTAGTAGCCCTATTCCTCTTAATGAAGGTATCATAGAAGGCCTTCCTATAGGTTCCCAAGTTCTCTCTGGCATAATGTTCACTGGTGTTTCTTCATCAAGAACATGTTCAATGTCGAAGTCCCCTATTCTTACTTCGATGCATTCTTTTTCCTTAAATATCTTTGATAACCTAAAATGTTGGTGGTCATTCAAGGTGTATTTCATCTATAGTAATACCTTCTCAGATTCTTTCTAGAATTGGGCTATTTCTGGAGCTGCCTTAGGGTTTTCTTCATTCAGATTCATTCTTTCAATCTTAGCAATCATTCTAGGGAAATCCAATACTTCATGTTCCAAAGCTTTGCAACAAAGACAACTAGATCTTCCACCAGGGCATTCCTTAGCAAGATGTCTCGGTCTTCTGCAACTGTAACATAGGGTTAATCCTTTCTTCCTTTTAAATGACCCCTAGCCTTTTCTATAATGCGCACCAGGATCATGGTAACTAGCCTGCAAAAACTTATTTCTACGATCCTGCATCCATTTGTTAGTACAAACATTCTTTCTATGCATATGTATAACATATCTATCACTGTACTAATAAGATCTATTCATATCAAGCTTTCTTTCATCTATCAGAGCCCTAGTTTTCAAGTTAGGACATAGTCTATCAAACATACCTAGATCCATACTCTAGAAACAATCTTTTTTTTCTCACTTATTTTACTTTTGCAGAGCACAAAGCTTCCAGATCTAAGAAATTTTGACTATTCTTACCTTTATCATAGCATAGAGCTTACATATCTTACCTCTTTTCTACAGATCTGACCTCTTTTCTTTGGAAACTTCTACTTTTACCTTTCTTAGAGAACAAATCATTCAGATCTCGCTTCTTTTCTTCATATCTGTCCTTCCTTCTTTAGCACAGAGATTTTTAGATCAAGTGGATTACTGCACACTAGGGCACAAATCCATGCACAGAGCTTCAAAAGTTTCAGGACGAATCTTTGCACACAACTTCTTCTTCCTTAGTTCCCAACAATCACAGTTTTAGGTCTCGACAACAGAACCATATGTTGGAATAGGGGCAGACCCAAGGTTCAACGCTACAAAAATGCACTAAAAAAACCCTAACTACCAGACCTTTTGGAAACACCTACGAAGCAGATGAAGTCTCACCCAAGGTAGAGGCAGGGGTGGTTGCAAGACTTAGGTGTCTGGAACCTTAGCTGGGACATAGATCTATGATTATATTTCTTATAGAACACTTTGCATCGATTATTCATCAATATTCAAACCTTATTATACTTCGCAGATAGCACAAAGCATCACAGTATTCACTTAGATCTAAGGTAATTTAGCACTTAGCAACAATAAAACAGGTCAGATATAGTAGATCATTACTAAGCATATTCATACATATCAAATCTACTATTCATATACATCTATTGAAGCACAAAGCATAAGTAGACCTATCTAAATATATCAAAGCACTTAGCCAAAGCAAAGATAAACACATCAAGTCAAAGCATAGAGAATAACACATAGATTTATGTGGTTCACCCCCACCCCAGGGCTACATCCACCAACTCTTCTTCTTTATTAGTGTCTCCAATCGATTACAAGCACAAAGCCACCAAAACCCTTCCTCGCATAGGACAGAGGATCTGCGCAGCTTGCTATATCCTTCTTCCTTGCGCTTACATCACAAATCCTTCTATAAATTCTACAACAAATTGAACTTATCTCTATAAACCTTCTACAATCATGCACATATCACTTACATAGACTATTAGCACGTAGCTTACATCACACAGATAAACCCCCCCCACTCTACTAGATGCCTAGATGCTTATTTATACATTACAAAAGTGGGCCTAAACATGGGTAAACCCACAGGTCGACATCCCTTTCCCATTAAATTGTCCCAAAACCCAAAAAATGACTCGAAAGTGGGCCGAGATCCCTTGATCTCTGCTTCATCTGGCGCTCCATCTTCGACAGGCTATCAAAGTCCCAAAAATGGTCAAAGATGACCAAGTAACTTCAAAACTTGGTCAAGGTCCAATAAAGGTCGACCTTGTTGTGCCAATAGACACTTATGTTGATAGGTTCAGTTTAGTATAAGTAAAGGTAAATTACTCATTGAGGAATCACATCTTTCACATGAGTTTGGAAATTTCAGAAAGTACATCTTCTTGGGAAAAGTGTGCACCTCTCTTGTGCACTAGTTTTCTAGGGTTTGAGAACCCTCTTGTGTGATAGGTATTATTGGTGGTGAAGGTATTTCTCTTGAAGAATATATCAAATTATTTGGCTTGGTTTTCTTCCCTTATTGAGAAGGGTTTCCCATGATACTTCTTGTATTCTTGTGCATGATCTTTCTTCTTGTGATCTTGGTTGTTGCAACATTATTGTTTATGGTTAAGATAAATGCAAAAATGGAATGAACTACATGCTTAACCTAGCTTATTGAAAAATCAACATCACCAAATCCCTTTTTTAGGGAACCAACCCTAGGAAGCATAAACTTCCTTTTTTCAAACTTTAATCAGTAAAGGACATTAGTCCTTCCTTGCTCCACCCTTCCACCCTCACTTCATAAGTATCTTTGACTTTCTTCCTTGGACTCTGTACTTGTTTCTGATCTTCTGATGTAGACCACAAAGAAACTTTCATTTCACCTTGTTTTTCTTCTTATATACTTTCCAAAAGGTATAAGGTTGAACCATTGTGTATTTTAGTAATGAAACAATGCACCCCTTCATTTAATTAACACAAATGGTGATTTCATTAATTTATTTTTGTACACAAAATTAGACATTGATTTCATATGAAGTTTTTGGAGTGTTGGAAACGAGTTTTACAATTATACGACATGGTTTTTGTGAAAAACATGCCCAATTATCTAACATGTGAAACATTTCCCTAGAACATGTGCGTGGTGGCCGATACATATGGTTCTTTGAAAGCAACTTGCCAAGATTTTCCTTTCATCGTCAGATGCTAGATAGACTTCAATACATTTTACCTTTTCATGAATTTCTAAATCAACCTCCACATATCTCCTTTTTTGGTGACTATTTAAACTCAACTTGTAAAAAATTTACTTGATGGTGGATATTAAAATTAGTTCCCTCTCAACTGCTAGTCACTAAAGATTCGAATTGGTCTTCACCCTTTTTCGTATTTTCTTTCTCATTTAATCGACAAACATGTTTTTGGTTGACTCAACTAGGAGAAATTTTGACTTGAGTATTTCGATTTGGGTCCACCCAACTTGCTTCAACATTGACTCGACTTGTATTTAACAATTTAAGTTTTCTTCGAATTTGACCTGTAGGTTACTTCTTTCTTAGACTGACTCGACTTAGAAGAAAACCGACTTGTGTAATTCAACTTTGGTTTTACTGACTTGCTTCAATTTCGAATTCAACTTCGGATTCGATCTTCAACTTATTCGATTTCAAATTATTATAATTATCCGAATTAGACCTTCAACTTCTTCCACTTGTCTGAATTCAACCTTTGACTTCTTTGACCTCTTTGATTTCGACCCCAGATTTCTTTGACTTTGACTTTCGACTTTTTCAACTTCTTCAACTTCAAATTCTTGCTGAGATTTTTATACCAGACTTCTTGATATCTACTACATTTTATTGAAACACTCAACTTTGATATTTTCTCCTTTCATTTATATAGTCGTCTTGACCCATTTAATTGTTTCGACTCGACTTAGGGTTTGACTGGTTGAGATAATTGTTTTCGAATCGACTTAAGGCTTGATTGGTCGAGACTTTTTTTGCTAAGAATTTTATACGAGACTTATTGAGATCTACTTGATTCTTTTTGTATCAATTCCAATACCAAATTCATGCCCAACATTGACCATATTGGTCCTCTTTTTCATCAATGTGAACCCCATAATACTAGGTCCAACATTCTCCCCCTTTGGCATTGATGGAAACAAAGTAAAAATCTTTATTTTTAATTAGGTTATTATTGCTTATCCCCCCCCTTTGACAGTAATGAGAGAAGATATATTTTTTTTCTCCCCCTGAGGCGATGCTTCCCTTGAGGTGATGTTCCCTCTTTCCATGTGTTTATTTATTCTGATGAAACTTTTGTAGTTTTAAGGAGGTATGGGAATCAATCCTAATTTTTGCCTAAGGTTTTCAAAGGGTTTTCTTGGTAGAGGTTTTGTAAAGATATCTGTTATTTGTTCTTTTGTGTCTACATATTCTAATTTCACCACTTTTGAGTAACTTGATCTTTGAAGAAGTGATATTTGATTGGGATGTGTTTAGTTCTAGAATGAATTAAAGGGTTTTTAGAGATATTTATGGCACTAGTTTTATCACAGTTAATAGTAATGGGATGATCATATCTTATTTGTAAATCTTCTAATGTTTTCTTCATCCAAAGAACTTGTGTGAAACAAGATGCAACAAAAATGTATTCTGCCTTTGTTGTAGACAATGATGCAGATTCTTGTTTCTTACTTATCCATGCTACCAGACATTCTCCTAGAAAAAATGGTCCTCCATTAGTGCTTTTCCTATCATCTATACTACCAGACCAATCTGCATTAGTGCATGCAGTTAGAGTGAAGCCTTTATCTTTTGGATACCATAATCCAAGTTCCAAGGTGCCTTTAAGATATCAAAATATCCTCTTTACTTATTTTAAGTGAGTTTCTTTAGGTGCATATTGAAATATCCCTATGAGTCCTACAACCTGCATGATGTCAGGTCTTGTTGCTGTTGAATAGAGCAGACTTCCAACCATTGATCTGTACATAGTTTGGTCCACTTTTGGTAAGTCATCTTCTAGGCTTAGTTTACTTCCAGTGACCATGGGAGTACTCATAGGTTTACTGTCTTCCATTTGGAATTTATTTAGCATTTCCTTGATATATTTGTCTTGGGAAATGAATATTCCTTTTTCTGTTTGAGTTACTTGTAAACCTAAGAAGAAGGACAATTATCCTAGCATAGACACTTCAATTTCTTCTTGCATTTTGGTTGCAAACTTTCTTCTTATTATAGTAAGATTACTTCCAAATATGATGTCATCTACATATACCACCACAATAATCATGTTTTGATCCTCAATTTTGATGTATAAGTTGTTGTCAGTAGTCCTTCTCTTATATCCTTGTTTTTGCAGGTATTGATTAAGCCTTGAGAACCATGCTCTAGGGGATTATTTAAGACCATACAGGGACTTTTTTAGCTTTCACACATAGTCCTAATTTTCTGTTAACATGAATCCTTCTGGTTGCTCAACATAGACTTATTATTCTAGTGTTCCATTAAGGAATATTGACTTGACATCCATCTGATAGATTTTAAAATTTATGAAGCATGCAAATTCCAGGAACATTCTGATGGCCTCAAGTCTTGATACTAGAGAAAAAGTCTCTTCAAAATCAATACCTTCCACTTGGGCATATCCCTTGCATACTAATATGGATTTTTTCTTTATGATCTGCCTATTTTCATTGAGTTTGTTCTTGAATATCCACTTAGTTCCTACCAGATTCTTGTCTTTGGGTCTTGGAACTAGTTCCCAAGTCTGGTTCTTCTCTATTTGGTTAGTTTTTCATCCATTAATTTTATCCAATATTTACTTTTGTTGTCTTCTTTAAATGACTTAGGTTCTATCAGGGATAACATTGCTTGTTCTGAGTCAAATGTGAGTTTCCTTCTTGATTCCACTTCTGCATTTTTATATCCAATAATCTAGATTTCATGATGATTCTTTTGAACCATTTTTGATGGGGGTTTTGGCAAGGGTGTTTTTTTTTCATCTTCATCACTAGTGTGGGGTTAATTTTCTCGAGGTTCTTCATCAACTTCTTCATTCTGATATTATCCATCACTTTTATCATCATATGTTGATATGTTCTAGTGTATGACTTGTCTTAACTTTAGATCATCTATCTTTACATTGGCACTTTCCAAAATTTTATTTAGTCTTAGATTATAACATCTATTAGCCTTTTTGTTAGGTGAATATCCTATAAATATTCCTTCATTTGGTCTTGGTTCAAATTTCCCTAGATTATCCTCACAATTTTTGATGTAACACTTACTTCCAAAGACTCTGAAGTGTTTCATTGATGCTGGCCTACCAAACCATAGTTCATAAGGTGTTTTCTCATGGTTATGTCTCAATTGTGCTCGATCGAGTATGTGAACTGTTGTGTATATTTCATCTCTCCAAAACTTATCTAGAAGTTTGGATTCATTCAACATGGTTCTTGTAGATTTTTAGAAAGTTATATTCTTCCTTTCAACCACTCCATTCTGTTGAGGAGTCCTAGGAGCTGAAAATTGTCTTTTGATTCCATGATCTTCGCAAAGATTAATGAACTCTTTAGAGGTAAATTCTCCTCCATTGTCTGATCTCATATATTTAATTTTGAGACCTGTTTCATTTTCTACAAAGGCTTTGTATGCCTTAAATTTTTCAAAGGCTTCTGATTTATCCTTTAGCAAGTATACCCATGTCATTATTGTATAGTCATCAATGACCAACATAAAGTAATGTTCTCCATGTATACATTTAGTTCTAGTAGGACCACATAGTTCAGTGTGAATAAGATCCAAGGGTCTTGATGAAGAATGCTTTTTTTTCTTGAAACTTACTTTTGTTTGCTTCCCTATTTGACGATGTTTACAAATATGATTTGAAGGCTTTATAATCTTTGGAAGATCCCTTACTACCTCTTTATTATTGGATTTGATTAAGTTGTCAAATATTATATGTCTCAACCTTCTATGCCATATCCAACTTTCATCTTCTTGACCTAAACAACATTTTTATTGTCCTTCCATGTCAAGGATGTACACATTGTTGGATGTTCTTGGTGCAACTTCCACTAGCTTCCCTATATATTCTCTTCTTATCTCACTTTTATGAGAATAAAAGGTAAGTATGTGACCTTGATCACATTTTTGACTTACACTTAGGATTTTGTGCTTAGGATTTTCTACTAAAAGTACATTTTCTTCTTTGTACTTGTTATTCCCTAGGCTAACAGTGCATTTTCCAAGTATCTTGGATGACACATTATCTCCAAAGGTGACTTTTCCTTTTTCTTTCTCTGTTAACTTGAGAATTTCTCTTTGATATCTAGTCATGTGTTTAGAACATGCACTACCTATATACCACTGACATCCTTTGTTTTTGGCATACAGGGCTACGTTACACTCTATTTTCTCTACTTGTGCTTTCTTCGATACTTTTTGATTGTTGGGAATATTTATCTCTTTGACATACTTTGAAAATATACATTCATTGGCTTTATGTCCATAGTTATTACATTTAAGGCATTTCATATTGTTATCTGGTAATGGAGAGAATGAATTATAGTTTCTTTTATCTATATTAAACTTCTGACTTCTTTGGACATTTTTTGGATTGTGCCTTCTATAGGCTTTACAATGTACTGCTTTGTGTCCAAAATTATTGTAGGAATAACAATATCCAAACAAGATATACTGATATCTGTTAGAGGGATTTCTTTTGGTGATTGTGTTCTTATTGTCATGTTTTTCCTTAGTAGGGGGTGCTAATTTCTGTTTATTTGGGATGGTATCCAATGGAATCATCCTTACCTTATTATCTTCTCTTCTTAAGGGGATTTTAAGAGAATCTGCATAACTGATTGGTCTTTTGATAGATCCTTGTGATGTATAAGTTGAGTCTTGGGTGTATCCCAAACCAGTCTTGTTGTTTGGTGACCTATGAATACTGAGAATTCCATCCAAGATCTTTGAACTATTTTCAAATTTTGATCCCTTCTTTTCTTTCTCAAGTTCAACTTTTAGCAGCTCAATCTTAACTTCTATCTTCTCACATACTTTTTCTCTTTCATTGAGTTGTTTTAAAATGATTTTTTCAATTCTTTTGGATTCTAGGAGTTGGGACTTCAAATCATTGATGATCTGTTCCGATTCTTTGATGGTTCTTGATGCATCTATTTATCTTGATTGATGTGATTCTTCACAGTAGTTTGTTCTTCTTTTTATACTTTCTTAGTTCCTTTAGAGCACTAATCAATTATGCTTCTAGGTCTACTTCTCCTTCAAATTTAGATTTTTATTCATCATCTATATCATTATTTTGAGTGTTCATTCCCATAAATAGAAGTTATGAATCTTCATCTTCACTTTCTTCAGAAGAGATGTTGTCCTCTTTGGTGTAGAGATTCTTCTTTTGTTTGTAGTATTTCTTTTTGTTCTTTGTCTTACCCTTCTTATGTTCTTTATGATTCACAATTTCTTCATCATAACTATCCTCCTTCTTGGGATATGGACATTTGTTAGCAAAGTGTCCAACTTTTCCACAGTTGAAGCATATCAGAAGAAACTTCCCCTTGTATTTACCAGTCCCTTTCTTGAGTTTCTTCATAAATTTCGATACTTCTTCATCGGATATCTTTGATAAATATTCATTAGGTACCTTCTCCTACTTCTTCCTTGATTTTGATGACTTGAAGGATGTTTCTCCTTTTGATAGTTTTTCTTGTCCTGTTCTCATCTCATATGATGTGAGGATCACATGTAGTTCATCCATTGTGAGCTTATCAAGATTGGGTTTGTCTTCAAGGGTAGAAGTTTTGGCATCATACCTCATAGGTAACGATCTCAAGATATTTTGGACAATTAGTTTTCCTTTGAGTTCTTCTCCTAATGCTATGATTGAATTGACAATTTCATCAACTCTTTGAAGATATTCAGCTATGTTTTCTTCCTCCTTCATTTTCAATTTTTCAAACTGAGTTCTATAGGTTTACAATTTCGCTTCCTTGACTTTGTTATATCCTTCATATATGACCTTCAGTTTGTCCCAGATCTCTTTTGTTGACTTACAATGCATTACCTTTACAAATATAGGATTGGTTAATCCTCTTAGAATAACATTGACTGCTCTTTAATTGTCATTGCATAACTTCTTTGCAGTAGTATTAGTAGGTGGGGTAGATGGTGCAATAAAACCACTTTCAAAATATTTCTAAACATCACATCCAAGGGCCATGAGATAAATTTTCATTCTCACACTCCAGAATTCACAATCATTCCCTTTGAACAAAGGTTATTTGTTGGAAGACATTCCCTCTTATTGATCCATTGCTTCAGAATCTACCTTCCATTTGTTAGAATGCGCAGAAGGAACCTCTCTCTAATACAAATTGTTGGAAACTTGGTCAATACTAAGAGGAGGGGTGAATTAGTATTGGTTAATTATTTAAACTTTTAATAATTTTAACTTATTAGCAACAATTGATCAACAACAATAAACTTGAATATAAAATCAATACATTAATACAAGTTATAATAATGATTGGGAGACACCAATCTCCTTGTTCAGGGCTTCAACCCTAGGAAGCACTAACTCCCTTGTTTTAGGGCACCAACCCTAAGAAGCACCAACTCCCTTGTTTTAGGGCACCAACCCTAGGAAGCACCAAATCCCTTATTTAGGGAACCAACCCTGGGAAGCATCAACTTCCTGTATTCAAAATTTAATCAGTAAAAGACATTAGTCCTTGCTTACTCCACCCTTCCACCCTCACTTCATAAGTATCTTCGACTTTCTTCCTTGGAATCTATACTTGTTTCTGATCTTTTGATGTAGACCACAAAGCCACTTTCCTTTCAACTTGTTTGTCTTCTTATATACTTTCCAAAAGGTATAAGTTTGAACGATTGTGTATTTTAGTAATGAAACATTGCACCTCTTCATTCAATTAACACAAATGGTGATTTCATTAATTGATTTTCATACACAAAATTAGACATTGATTTCATACGAAGATTCTGGAGTGATGGAAACAAATTTTACATTTCTACGACATAGGTTTTGTGCAAAACATGCCCAATTAGCCAATAAGGAAAATATTTTCCCAAAACATGTGTGAGGTGGCTAGTGTTAGCACTCTGTAAATTTTTTCTGGCTGATAGAAAAATGATAGAGGTAATCATTTCAACTTACTTTAGAGTTGGGCACTAGCCTACTCAACTCAGAGAGGGCTCTTTCGTGTCACTTGATATTTCTTTGGAAATCGATGGCTAGATTTAGTTTGTTTTGGGTTTTTTTTATAAAGTTGCTGGCAAGGAAGGGGAGGGTCACTTAGGTCTATGTGTTATCGGATAAATTGGTAGGTGAGGACACTAACAGATCTCCCTAGATCCACCTAGATCTAGAACAGAACAAAACACAACATGACTCTTTCCCTAAGTTGTAGTCATTGAATCTACTAATAAGAAGGAATGAGTGACATACCTTTATATCGCTTCCTTAGGTATCTGTTGTTCCCACTTCACTCCGGTGCTCTTGTGAAATCAAGTCCAAGACAACACAAACCAACCAAAGTGAAGATATAAAAGTACATTCAATGTCAACCTATGCATATGATCAAGGAGTTATGCAATAAAATAAGGGTAATTTTATGGGAAAGGGACATGTCGCTGTATTATATTAAATGAAAGTAGAAGGTACAACCAGATCGCCTTGATGTCGCAAGATTCCTTTCAGTGACCCTTGGTTCCAACACACACACTTGCTCTATATTTACATGAAGAAGATCCAATACAACTTGGTGGACCAAATAGAGTCCTCAATCTTATGTCCAAACAGAGTTCTTCACACAATTCTCTCACCAATTCTTCATTCAATCTTGCTTGACCTTTTCCATGAGAATCCTTTCAATATATAGGAGAAGGAGGGATGGTTACATGTGTAACACCTGGTTTCCCCCAGTTTGTAAAAATAACTGGACTGGCCAAGAGCTGTGGCAAACTTAGAAATGTGAATATATGATGTGAATGGACCTTGTGGAAAAGTTCGATGAATGTGAATAATATTATGAATTTATATTGCAGGACTGTTGAGAGGGGATATGATGAAAATGAGACTACGATGGCTGCAGAAAGGCGGTGGAAGGAACCTGGAAAGGTGGCATTAAATTCCACCGAAAATCAATATCATATTTGGAATTCACTGGCCTGGAGAACCAAAAGTGGCTCGCTGGCCCCGAATTAAATGTCTCGTAGGCTGGTAGGTAGATGGATCCTCAGGAATTAATGAGGGATGGGGATGTGAACCGCCCATCCATAGAGCCGTCAGGTCTGATCAGCGCGAGGGAAATCGCGCCACACACAACCTCGCAAGAGGATAAGGTGTGGGGGAGAAGCGATTAGGGGGGGATGTGAGGGGAGAAAGAGAACTCTGGCGATATGCAGAGTGATTGATAGTAGAAGGAAGGAGAGTAACCTTCGCTCCTGGTAACTGGAAAACAGAGACACAGTCTCACAGCATCGTGGTCTCAGCTCGGGGGTGGCTAGTGGTAAATCCGCTGGGAGTCACTGAGCCTACGATTGGGTGGAAACGAGCACTCCTCTCAACAGTTGCATAACCCCTGGTGTTACTTTCTGATACGTGTTTTTCCTTTGGCATTTTGAAATATTTGTATTCTAACATTTATGATCATAAGCTATGAAATTGTGAATGATTTCATTATAAGAATGTCTGTATGATGTTTTGATCAGTACTGGTAGTTGTATGTTTATAATGGAAAGAATATGTATGGCTTATGTTCTCATAAATCGTTATTTATATGCATACTGATCTAATTCAGACTTCATGTCTAGTTCTCGGGAGAGTGATACCCTTATCTACCTCAGATAGTACCCTGGGTAAACCTCCCCATAGAGATACCATTCTCGAAAAGTCCATCAAGAACCTGGAAAAAGGACGTGAAGGTGCAAGGCCTTAAGAAATCCCTGATAAATATCGAATTGATGGATGAGATCCCATCGGGAGATCGGTGGTCACTCATGACCGTCATATCGGAAGAAGAAACTGGAGTGTTAAGTGCCTTAACCCTGAATAGGTGTTGATCGATGGACGAGATTCCGTTGGGAAATCTGTGGTCACTCATGACCGTTGGATTTGGTAGGAGAAAGTAGGGGGTTAAATGCCTTGCCACTTTGTCTTTCTATGTCTTCGTGGGTAGCGAAGAGATTGGGATCGTAGATCCCCAAGGTCCATGAGAGAATCCATACCGTTGATCTTTCCACGTCTAGGAAGTCGTGGGAGAATGCACAAGTTTGGAACCTGTCTGAGTCGTCCGATCTCAGCTGGAAAACCCAACAGCCGTTGAATCTGTCAGGAGATACCCAAGGGTTAAACACCCAGTGAATAGGGGTGAAAGCCTCGAAATAGATCTGGGTCGTCCGATTAAAGGAGGCCACATGTCGTGCGATTTCCCATTTCGAAAAATTGGGAATCGAGAACTCGGGAGTCCTGGTGACGAGAGATCGGGACCTTCTATGGTGGAAACCTCGAGATAGATCTGGACCATCCAATTTAAGGAGGCCACGTGTCGTGAGATTTCCCATTTCAGGAAATTGGGAATCATGAACTTGGGAGTCCTGGTGACGAGAGATCGAGACTTTCCATGGTGGAAACCCCGAGATAGATCTAGACTGTCTGATTTAAGGAGGCCACGTGTCGTGACATTTCCCATTTCAAAAAATCAAGAATCGTGAACTCAGGAGTCTTGGAGATGAGAGATCAGGACTTTCCATGGTGGAAACCCCGAGACTGATCTGGACCGTCCGATTTAAGGAGGCTACGTGTCGAGAGATTAATCACATCGGGAAACCGGGGATTGAGAATTTAGGAGTCCCGTGGTCGAGAGTTCAGTCTCTTGTGATGATAATTCTTGATGAACGGACAAGATTCTTTCGGAGGATATCATGGTCTGTAACAACCATCAGATGTGAGGAAGAGATGTCGGCTTTAAGCTGGGGTGTGAATGCATATTAGGGTAAGTAGCGAGCAGATCTGGACGGCTAGAGTCCACCCACCCAGATCTACAGCCGAGGCTTCATTTCAGAGCCCCCTTGTTGTTCTGCCTTTAGCAATGAGGGGGGGTCTAGAATCGAATGCATAATTCACGAACGGTCAGGATTTATTCGCCTTGATCAATGGTGCTCAGGCGAATTCTGG